>CAEFZX010011164.1:0-77618 GCA_903066825.1 Alfaro cultratus
TTCTGACATCCTGCAAAGAAATTCAAGCAGAAACTTTCCACAAACTCACAAGTTCAATGGATGCAAGAATTGTGCAGTGATATCAAAGAAGGGATCCAATGTTAACATGTAACTCGGTCTGATAAGATGTTTTTGATTGAAATAGCTTTTGATTTTAGTGCATGTGACCACTTAATGCTGCACATTCAAATAATGACCGTTTGGAGTTCTTTATAATCCATAAAATGTTTAGAAAATCTGCTTTGCATAATAATTTGGAACAGTGCATTTTGAGTTTTTTATTTTTGAAAAAAAAAATACTGTCCTCATGGGGAGCTTTGTTCAGTAAAATTTGATTTATACTGTAATAGTTGATGACTTGAAAATTATACTGACCATCATTTGCATTGACCATTTAGGAAAATCTGAGAAAATATCACTTCCATAATAATTTGGAACACAGTGTATATTGAGCTATTCTTATCTTGAAATGAATTCCTGCAGAATTTGTGCAGACTTTTGTAAATGATGTGTATGGTGACAGTCGGTATGAACTGGTTAGCAGAAGGAAGTTAGCTAAACCTACATGACATTGAGGGTTATTTGATGAGGAATATAATAGCGAGAGAGTACAATTTATTCAACACAGATTTAAAACTGAAACAAAATCTACCTGGTGCTTATATTTTTGCTTAAGCATGTGTCAATAAAAATCCAAAGAACTATTTTAGTTGGAGTGTTTTTGCTCCTAATTCCAGAAATTAAAGGTATGCTTTTTAAAAGCCATCCTTTCGCCAAAGTAAAGTTTCAACAACCTTATTTCTATCTCAGTGTCATAAAAAAAGCACTACATAAAAACTCAGGCAGAGTTATTTCATTGCTGTTTCCACTCAGTCCATTGAGTTGCCTCAGTAGCTGCAGTTCATAGATATTCTAGAGGGTTCTTTACAGCCTGCCTCTTTTGGCACTTAAGTAATTCTCAGGTCTAGCCTGGTGAGAAGTGACTAATTGTCTTGAGTTGTTAGTGTGCTGGGAATGGGGACCCACTTCAGTTGGTGACAGGGTGCACAATAATTTTGTTTTTCCCGTCCCTCCTTACCCCTCTCCCTCCATCCCCTTTCTACCCCCCACCTCTCTCTCCCGTTCTCCATCTTGCAGCAGATTTTGCCCCTGTGCTTCTCAAGCTACTGAGCTGTAAAATTGACTGGACAGCAGGCAGTATACAGAATGAGACCTGGCATCATGGACACACTAACCTTGTGGAGGCCCACTGCTGCTGGCTGCACCTAAAGAGATGGAGACAGAATGTCAGCCATATTAGACTGAGAAAGGTTCAATGAGGAAGAAGGAGAGACCAGAGGGAAACAGACACGGAGAGACATATTGTTTCTTCATGACAAAACAATATGGCAACTTGGCAAAAGCAAATCTAAATCAATATGAGGTGGGCATAGGCTCTACACACAGATAAAAAAAAGGATGGAAACCACACAAAGAAAAAAGTGGAAGCATTAGAACAAACCTTAGCTACAGTATCACGGCCAACATGTTGATACTTTCGGTCTCTGTATTACTCAAAACTTAACATCACTGACAAAATGTAGATATTACCATCAAATAGGTAGGGACACATACCAGGACGGCTAAACGTATCACAGCAAGGTTGCTTCGTTTTGAAATCCTTTTAAAGATATTAATAAATGTTTCCAGAGGTCAATAAAGGTCAACCAGCCAGTCTATGTTCACAAAATCAATGGTGTCATTTGTGCCGTTATAAATTTTTCAAATTTTAAGAACAAAATTTCCAGAGGTCACCAGAGATAACCTTGCTAAAAATTAATTGTGCTATATTTGTGCAACTTAAAATTTGGTAGCACAGCTTATTGATACCAAAACATTATGGCAACTTAGCAAAAGCAAATTTGTTTCATTTTGCAAATGTGTGTGTGTGTGTGTGTGTGGGGGGGGGGGGTTTGACCTTTGATGACCTCTTTGAATATTTATTAATATCTTTAAAATGATAGCGGCACAAACAAAAAATTTTGATGCGCAAACATTTGACAACGTTGTTTGATTTGAATGGGTGAAAGGGGCAACTTTACTCAGGTTGCTTTGGAGGATGCAGGGTCTAAAAAAAAAAGCTTGTGAGTTTGGGGACGTATTCGAGTTGATGTAATATTCTGCATTTTCCACAGAATACAAATGGAAACTGTTTTAACAGCTAGTAATGCTAATATGCTAACATGTCAACTGTGATGACTTGGTACTTCTTCAAAAACCCCTCTCTTCACACACAGTGTGACGTTGCCTCTGCCCTTCATAGAAATAATTAAAGAACGCTACAAATAAAACGCTCTGACTGTAGCTTGTTAGGCGTTCTTAAGGAGATAACTGGAATTGGCTGGAAATGGCGGCGAAACAAAGCTTTTCAAAAAACTGAGATCGGAAATCAGGCCCGAATTCTCTGATTGGTGCATCTCCGGCAAAAAGGTGGTTCCTGTATCAGTGTGGATCCCACCTCCCCTGTAATGAATTCAGCTCATACCTAGTCCTGGAACAAATCTGAGCAATCAATTACTATGAATCACAAATAGACTGGCTGCGGTTTAGATGTGAACAAATGGCGCTTCGGTCTCTTACAGATGATATTAGTGCTCTGAGCTTCTTTCTCTCCACAAGAGATTAAGCAGGTTTGTACTCTCTCAGGCGGCCAAGCGCTCTCTCCCTCCTCCCCCCCTCTACACAACGCCCCCGCCCCTCCAGGGTGCTGCACTATCATTTGCAGGAAAATTACTTCAGTAATGAAGAATCCAGGCCCATAAATCCTTGTGGCCTCACCTTCCTTCGCTGCCCAAGTCTCGCTGAAGAGCTAGTAAAAATTCCCTTTAAAAAATTCATAGCGCAATTTTGCTCAAATCCCTCCCAGCAAGCACAATTATGGAACTTTCATCTCAATTGATTTATGTCTTGGGTAAAGAGATGAAGGGGTGGGGGGCATCACTCAGTGTGTGTGTGGGGGGTCGGGGGGTTGCGGTGGAAAGGAAGGTTAAGGGGTTTGGAGAGAGGAAAATAACAAGTGGTAAATCATTGTTTTTAAACCGGAAGGTGTAGAACCTTTTGTCAATTTCTCTGGATGTTTGTTGTACTGCAGGTGATGGCGAAATACACCAAGTACAGAGGAGGAGGTGGAGGAGGAGGAGGAGGAGGAAGAGGTAAGGCAAGCATTTGAAAGTAGAAGTAAAACAGCAGAAAGAGGGAAAGGGGGCGAGAGAGAGAAGGAGAGAGAGGGAGAGAGCGACGAGGGCAAAAAGCAGTATTACACTTGATTAATAACACTAATCAAATTATACAGTGTTCCACTGTGCCCTGAAATCTGGGGCCATAATGTCCTCTAATAGCGAGGTTCATGGAGCTAAACTTCAGAGGGAAAACACAGCGCTGACTGCTGCACGCCTTAATGAAGGCAGTAAAACATCCATTTCCAGAAGCCATGAAATGAAAGGCGAGATTGTAGATGTGCACCCGGTGGCTCCCTGACTGCAAAAAAATAAATAAAAAAATGAATGAATAAAAAAAAATAAGAGAACAAAATAAAACCCCCACAGAACACAGCTTTAGAGACAGGCAGAGAGATGCTTTACTGTCTTAGAGAGAGAACTGACGAGAGAATAAAATACATGTGGAGTTAAAGGGTAACGCCAACAACAAGGAGACATGAAAAAAAAACAGAAAGAGCGAAAGAAAAAGGCTGATGAAGCGGAGACAGAGAGGCAGGTTGGCAGATACTCACAGGGCTTCATTTCCAGAGAAGTTCTCCTCTGGCATGAAGACAGTCATTTGTGTCTGCTGATTATGGATGAGCTCGGTTGCTTTACTGTGTCTGTTATACTTAGTGCTGCTGAAAGCAGCGACAATTCATCACTATTTAGCTGCTGATGCACCTAACCACACCGTCCTCCCCCTCATCTATATCAATACCTTTCCATTAGAGAATCCCATTGTCCACTCAGGCATGCATTGTGTTGATCCATCTTTCCCTGCATTTCTCCAGTTGTCCACCCATTCATGTGAGCAATCACCCAGGCGTTCATTCATACATCCCTCTGGCTGTTTGTCCATCTGATGTTATATACATTTATCTACGAGACTCCTCGATCATTTGTTCACACATCTATCAATACCCTCAGTCAGTGTGAGTAAACCATGCACATGGTATATGACCTTTGCACCATGCTAGCTGCTGGTATGCTAGGTTTAGCTTACCCAAACCTATTGCTATTGCTAGTTTAATGATACAAAAGCACCAGTAGCAAAAGGGTTCAATGCTATTTAAAGTAACTCAGCTTCAGTGCTTTGATTCAATACAATAAGATATAGTTCCACACAATAAAATATGGTGAAGCAAAGGAAAGATAACGAATAACAAAAATAACAAAAAAATTCCAAATTCTCTTATATCTGCGGTAGGTGCCTTCTATGGCAATATATTCTTTTTACATAATTTGCTAAAACTATCACTGTGCCCAAGAGATAATCTGTGAAAAAAAAATTCTATCTCCTTTGCATTCTCTCTTTGGTCCTACTGCCATCTGCAGAAACAGAAAAACACAGCTCCAGGTCTGAAACAACCAATCAGAGTCAGAGGGAGTTAAGTCCCTTAGCATTGTCAGTCATGCTTGTGCACACGCTGCTCACACCTTACCCTACATAGAGTGCAAAAATGCAAGATAGAAGTTGTGCTAATGATGGAGAAATAACCTAATGTTAAAGGAAAACCGCTCGTCCGTCATCATCGCCAGCGGCCATGATTGCTAGCTTGCACATTGATGGGAGGCCAGAGACGTTACGCAGAAGGGAGTAAGGGGAAAGGCGAAAACCTCTTGCATTTCTGTAACCATTTAAAACTTTAGTTTAGCTTGATACCAGGGCTGAAACGATTCGCCGTTGATTACTGAATATCCTGGAGGGAAATTATCTGCCCTGTGATAAGCACATTGTGATCAGGTCGGAGGTTTTGTGTGTTGCAGGACAAAACTCTTGTTTCCGCCAACACCTAGATTGTTGACGCTGTTGATTCTAAGTGCTATTTCTAACTATGGAGAGAGAAGTGCACAGAAAACGTGAGAAACTGTGGAGAAATTTTAAACTATGTGGTACTTTGTGATAACATAGCTTGAGGAAAATAGCATTGCTCCACTCCAAGAAAAGCAGTGGAAGAAGAGCCCTTTGTGATCTTATTTACAAAACAAATAACAAAAGCAATTGTATTTTACTGATACAAACATTCAAAACTGGTGGATCTCAATTTCACCCAAAAACAACATTTCAAACTTCACTTCCCAATTCTATTCTTGTCAGATGCCTCAAAAATGTACAGAATTAATCACAAAGTATGGAGCGGTGTGTAGATCTGCATCAAAAAGTCTGATGTGTTTCAAAATTATTGCTAGAGATTGCATTTAATCAACTAAATTGCACAAGTTAAAAACAATCAGATCAGTTTTAGCATCTTGAGTTAAGTAAATAGTACTTCATTGTCCTTTGGGCAAGAATTCATCAAGAGAGCTGACAGGGGAAAAAAGAGAGAGAAAAGAATAACAACAACAAAGCTGAGAAAACACAGATTGCCATTGTTATTATTATCATAATTACAGTTGTGCTTATCATGCAAGCAGCCTCAATCAGGATGAAATACAGTTTCATTTGATGAAGCTTCCTGTTTTGACTGGCTGGAGTTCCAGAACCGCACACTTGGCTGGCGTGCCAAAAACTCAATCAAGCACAATTACTTAGCCATCAGATAGAAATGTAATTGATTTGAAAGCTGACATGAGATATAACTACATTACAGTAGGGGCACAGCGGGGAGGCTCCTCGGGGACAGGGCCTTCGGGGAGCTCATTACCACCAAGCTTTGAATTATTGAGTGCTAAGGCTGTGACATTGAGGAATGGAGGCGGGCGATTGGCTGCAACAACTCGGCAAGTGTTTATCTCAACTTACAGCAATCTAAGACATCTGATGGCGTTATCTCCCTGCGCATGAATATTGCAGAGGATGAAGTTGTAATGGTTTATAATTGAAAGGGTTCAGACCAAGATGGAGTCCAGGGTGTCTGTTCTTTCAGTTCTCTTGTCGTCGTAACGACCGGAGCCAAACAAAACTTGAAGTCCCATCCAGCGACAGGCCGCTTCCAGGGAAAGAGCCCACTCAGTCCTTGAGTCCCATGTTGAGTGGGTGTCTTTAAGTTGTCAATCCTTTATGTGGAAACATCAAGTTGTACTCAAATGTTGGCAGTTCGCTGTGTTGGCAAAGAATGAGGCTTTCAAAGGTTCTACTTTCACTTAGGCTCTTATTTTTGCGTTTGCTAGGCTTACTAAGTTTGTAGCAGGGGTTGAACGACTTAATATTTTTTAAAAGCAAAGTCAACAGGTCAACATGTCGCTGGAACGTCACAGAAACGCAAGAGACAATGCTCTATTAGTTATATTTACAGCCAGGCATGTCACCATAACAAATGTTGAGGGAGGATAATTTGCATTACCCCTTTGGTAAATTATTTCATATTTTTATACAATTCAAAGTATCTGACAAACTCACCTAGCCATTGCAGAGGAAATAATTGGCTAGTCTAGTTCATAGTTAGCAGCATAAGAAAAAGTATTCACAACCTGCTAACTTCACATTTTGTCACATTAAAAACACAAACGTCAGTGTGTTATCAGTGGGATTTTATGTCAAGGGCCGACGCAAAGTAGCACAGCTGAGATGCAAAACTAAAATAGTTTTAAAAAAAATCAAGAAATTGTACTCTGAATTTGTGTTCAGCTCCCCTTACTCAGATACCCCTAAATAAATTCTATTGTAGCTACTCACTTTTAGAAGCCAATTAATAAAATAAACTCCATTTATGTTGTTTAATCGTAATGTAAATGCAGCTGTTCTGTGAAGGCAAAAAAGCATCACAAAGACAAAAACACTGAGCTATTTAGGAACAAATGGGCAAAAAAAACAACTTCTACATCTTTGCACTTGTAAAAACTAACCTTTAGCTTTTAGCTATAACAGCAGCAAAAAGTAGTTCCACAAAATATTTACTCAGGGGCGCTGAATATGAATGCATCCCAGACAGATTTAGGATCATTTTTGAAAGCCGTGCCACGTTTCCCTTCCCCTCTAATCACGCCCTGCTTTCTCACATAAAATCTCAATAAAACACACTTAAATCTGTAGAGGTGATGTGAAAAAGTTTGCCAGTATAAATACTTCTGCAAAGCGCGGCATACGTATTATTTCTGAAGTCGTTTGCCAGCAGCCATATCCTTTTAATACTTTTCTCAATTTGTGCTCTTTGCAGCTTTCTAGATACAAAGAGCTTAAATTAGGTGAAAACCTCCCTTGAGACAGAGAGGGTTGAAGAAATATATCTGCCTGACCCCGATTAGCAGACTATGAGTCTTTTCCCTAAAGTGCTGAGAGATGACTGTTGAGAGGATAAAGATATAAGTCACTGTGGAGGGGCCACCGGGCCCCCGAGGAAATGGGGGCCTGTCTACCTCTGGGAAAGCTCTGCCCCTTAGGCTTCTGCTGCTGATCTCTCTGTCTCTCCTATCCTCTCTATCACTCTTCTCTATCCTCGTACAGCCCTCCTGTGAGCCTTCTTGCGAAGGGAAAAAAAAAAAAAAAAAGGAGAACTCAATTAATTCAGGCAAAATGAGAACGAGGGAGGAGGCGGAGGCGACAGGAGCCCAGAGACAAGCAGAACAAGCGGGAGAGAGCTGGATGTCAATCTGCAGCCTGGAAACGGCAAACAGAACATAGGTTGACTGTGCCTGTGCATTAAGTCTTTAGCTGAGTTAATCCTCTCTACAGTATAAACATGGCTGCCGAAGGAATGCCCTTCATTAGAGTGAGGGATGCTGGGTAAATAGTCAGGTCAGCAGGGGGCGGGAGGAAAGGGAAAGAGCAAAGCGGGAGAGCCGGAGAAGGATTGGGCTGACGAGATTTAAAACGTAATTTAACTCAATCTTCAGACGTGTTGTTTAGCTAACCGATGACTACAGGGATTCACAGATGAGCGTTTCAATAAATAGCCATACAAAGATGCTGGTTTACAGTCAGTTTTATGTTGGTATAATATTCTAAGTCGCAGGATTCTTAGCTGAAGCCTACAATCCCGAGGTAGACGCTTTCAATCGCTTGTTAACACTTATGGAGAGTCATCCAATCAGATGGCAGCAAATCGCTGCATCTCGAGGTGAGGACTGTTTGTTGACATTTGAACCTGAAGTACTAAAATAGAAATAAAGTGGGATTTAATTGACTTTGAGTGTGACTGTTAGCACCAGAAGGACAGGTCTGATTATTTCCAAGACTGTTGATGTGCTGGGATTTTCACCCACAACCATCGCTCAGGTTTACACAAACAAAAAGAGAGAAGAAGAGAAAATGTTCAAAGAGTGGCAGAGTGGACTGAAAGGCCTTCTTAACGTTAATGACAAATACAGAAAAGACAGGCAGGTTCCAGATTAGGAATGAAACAATTAATCATATTAATCGTGATGAACTGATTATTGAAATAATCACCCGCTGATTTAGTAATCGATTAATAATCAAATGGACTCTAAAAAAGCCTTTTAAGGAGCGAACATGCTCAGAGCTGTTATTAAGCCAAAACTGTGTATATACATTTTGCATTTAACTATCATCTGTACATTCTACCCAAAACTCCTCAAATAAAGTCGTTTTAACTTCACCTGGTTCAAATTCTGCAAAAAATAAAAAATAAATAAAATACAAATCTCCTATAAGCACCTTATGCTATCCAATTATTAATTGGTTATTCCAAAAAATGTCAACAGATTATCCCTACAGTGTACTGATGTTAAGTCAAGCAGAAACAGGTGAGCTTTTCACATGTTGATGTTAGAAATGTTTTCTAGCTGCAGATGCATCCTTTGCTACAAATAGTTGAAGTGTACACTACATGGGTGTTGTGATTTTACATTTTAGGGAATAAAAGGTATGTTTTGTTTTAAAAAAGAATTATTAAAGTGTTCCTAACATTGTATTAAAAAGCTTAAGGCAAAATGTTACATTTTTTGACATTGACAGAATCATCAATCGATTACTAAAATAATTATTAGTTGCAGCTGTATTCCAGATAAAGAAAGGTAACAAAAGCTAAATTAGCCACTCATTACAACGAAGGTATGCAGGAAATTATTGCTGAGTGTTTTGGGGGACTGGTTTTCACACTTTGGGCCTCTTAGTAGCAGTTGAGCCTTTTGTTTAAAGACCACAGCCAAACTGAGCACTGCTGCTGACCGCCTCCATCCCTTTATGGCCACAGCGTTCCCATCTTCTAACCAAATCATCTCAAAATGGTTCTCACAACAATCTCCAATGGCCTCCAGAGTCACCTAATTAAAACCTCACCCACCTGACATGATGGATGTGCAGCCGACAAATCTGCCTCAGCTGCATAATGATATCATGTCAGTAGGGAGCAAAATCTCTGAGGAATGTCTCAGACACCTTGTGGAGAATTAAGGATGTTCTCTACTCACTATTAGAAAGGTTTAGCAAATATAGGCCCGTTTACACTGAGCTGCTCTTTAGTTAAACCGGGACAACTTTGTTGTGATCCAGCAGCAGAACTTTCTGAAATCCAGGTTTTAGAGTGAGACTTTTCTGTAACACCAGAGTAGAGATGTGAAGTTTTCACACAGATGCAGAATGCCTGGCTGTAGGGTTCATTCTACAGACAGATGAGTTCACCACAATGTCTGATAAAGAATATATGAGTTACATCAGCACTTCGTTCATGGGAGACGGCTTAGCTAGTGAGGTGCAAGCTAAGGGTCAAAAAAGCACGTGTTTTCAATGACATGCTAAAATTGCATTGCCATCTAGTGGCCTGGCATGACAACTACAACTGACTCAAAGTGTCTTGGATGCATCTAAATGTGGAACTCTTTCCCAATCAACATCAAAAAATACCGGCATTGTACGGGGAGCAGATTCGGGTGAACATAGCCACAGTGGCTGCTATTCCTATGAAAGGAAAAGTGGCCTAAAATGTCTGCATGTATATTAGCAGAGAAGCGTAAGCTGTGTAGCTTGCTTGTAAACAAAGCAGCCTATGTTGAAGATGAAAAGTGCAATGGGACAGGAAAAAAAAAGATCAATCTGTTCCATGAGTTCACCGACTGGAATAGATAAAACAAATAAAAACAACTGGTCTATTTCCCTCCCTAGTGCCTTCATTAGAGCTGTAAAATCCCCCCACCCCCAGTGTAAGTGTAAGTAAGCAGCCGCTTTGGCCTTTAATTTAACTGCAGTACATATTTTTATGTCGTACCAGCCCCAACTCTGCAACAAAAACAGGAAAGTGAAACAGGAAAGTCAGAGAGGTCCAACTTTCCAAATGATGAATGTAGATCATCTAAAGAAGCAGGAGACTCTGCGCCAAATGGGTTTCAGTGAACATTCATCTGCCACAGGTACTTCAAGAGTGACTGAACAAGTCTGCATGAACATTCTTTGACGCTCTTTGGAGGCTCTTAATATAGTTACACTTGTAGGACCTGAAGGGAAGGGAAAGAGGGAGGCGGGGTCACCAAAGTTCATGAAATAAATAGAGGCTGCACGAGCTTTTACAATTACCACGAGTCCTGAACTTGGAACGGAGTCTGAACCGAAACTGCAGAGTAAAAGCACAAGACTGTTGAGCGAAGTACGTCAACTAAGTCATAAGACACCCTTAGTCAATGGCTGATAGTGTTCCTCGCATTAGCCCAAATCAAAATTAGATCTATCTTGAACAATCTAATAAAAACAGCCATATGATGACACTTTCCCTCATTTATGCTTTCCATTTTCTCCTCTGCATCCCTTCAAGAGAATAACCTCTCCTTTGTTCACAGGGCCTGTGAAAGGAGAATTGAGCTGTAATCGTGTGCCATCATCTGTGCGGCCTAAAAAAAATTCATGAGAAGAAACATTTTTTCCCTTCTTTTTTTTCTAGATCTATGTCCACTTGAGCAAGCATGGAGACCTCAAATTGAATGAAGTTTTAGGTCAAATATGAACCAATAAAAGCATGAAAACTTATTAAGAGCTCAATTTACTACTTAAGTGGACGGTGTCGTCTTGTCTTATCCAAACATCAGCTGACACTGATACACTAAAAAAGAAAAAAAAAGCAACATAAAAAGTTTGTTGTTTAACAATCTGTTTCTAATTACCCATAAAACGAGACACTTTAGCTTTCTGCAAACAGCGGAGTTGTGAAAAACATTTCCCTTTTTCACATTTTGTCAATTATAGTTGTCTTTAGGGGCAAGTTAACTATAATTGACTTACCCCGAACAACGTTACTTTACTTTACAACTTACTAAGTAAAAAAATGTTTTGAAGATAACTAAAGCTCAGTCACATTGGACAGGGGCCTCCATAAAAAAAACACATTTCTAAATCTTGTCACAGATTCTCACTTGGAATCCTTCCCCGTTCCTCCTTTACTATTCCTTTAATTTTCAATATATATGAATATTATGGAAAAGTGAATTTATTGCAGTAACTCAATTTCCCAAGAGAAAAAAAATGTTTCACACAAAGACTAACATTTTCAAGCCTTTATTTTTGTTAATTATGCTGACTTTCTGCTCACAGTTAATGAAAACTTAACATTTATGATTAATATGTTAATCTTAATTGGTTCAAAGTGGCTGTAGAACCAAAAGTTACACTTCGGTCTGATCTGTTTTTAGATAGATTGTGGCAAAGTGGAAATTGGAATTATTATTCAACAATTACTTTTCATCTTTTTTTAAATAACCTAACCGTGCTTTAAATTTCTCCACAAATTTCTCCCTGACCTCCCTGCTGTGTTATTTGGTTTTCAAGATGCTGTTTGTTCACTCTTGTTCTCTCTAAAACAAAGAAACTTGACACCTTTATAAAAAAAAGTTAATTTGTACTGAGAGAGTGCTTTTAAAGAGAAACGTTTTTATTCATGGTAATCAGAGTGAAGAAGGCTGAATATGAACACAACATTTTGAAAACCATGAATTATTTTCTGTTTAATTCACATTCCTGGTGTGGTTTGTGTTGGTCTGTCACAAAATTACAAAAATTACAATAAATAAATAAAGGAATAAAAATACATCAATGTTTGTGGCTGCAACATCACAAAATGTTAAAAAATTCAAGCCCTTCTATAAGGCACTGCATGTCTGGAACCTCGACTTGATGTCATCGCTCTGGGGGAAGGCAGATCTTTAATGAGATATCATGTCAGGCTCTATGTAAGTCTAACAGGAAGGAAGGAGGGGAGGTGGTGAGAGTTCACACTTAGCTGCGTCGTTGGTGGTGATCCGTTGAGAAAATGAGAGAGAAACCACAACCTATGCGCCTATTGTGCAAACTTGAAAAACCACAGTGCTAGAAGTTGCTAAAAGAGCAGGTAACCTGCACATGGGCTGAAACCGAAGCCCAACACAAACCGAACCTTCAGTCCTGACAAGTAAACACCCGTTTTCTCTTCTCACTTAGAGCTCAGAGGAGATGCACGTTCACGTCAGAAGCTTCCACACAGTTTGATATGCGTATAAAAATATCCCCTCAGCTCCATTAGCAGACGAAGACTGGATACAGTTTCATATCGAAACGGATTGACTAATACTCTGGAAGTCTGTGGCTTAACACTAGAGTGTCCCTTTCTGCTGGGCAGTTCAAAAATACAACACAATGAGAGACAAATGATAACACAAGCTTATTGAATGCTTGACTATGAAGCTTCCAGCTCACACCCATCAATACATCTGAATCCCCAGATGCCTGCACTACTTCTCCTCTGACCTGAACATGACACCAGGACAAGAAACACCAGGCAACCATTTAGTTTTGTTTGTCCTCCCGAGGCTGTCTGGGCTTCCAGAAACATTACCCTCGCATTCACTCTAATCCCCAGTGAATGAAATGCAAGGTAGCCTGTATGAAGACAAAAAAGAAAGCCAAGCCAAACAGGTGACTGCGTATCAGTGACGGACCACCGCGGTAGCAGCAGCCATCAAACATGGCCGACGTGACGCATCCCTTCTTCTGTCCTGCGCTTAGCCTCGATGGGCGAGATATCGACTTACGTCGAGCGGGTTATACTTCAAGAGTCATTCAACGGGGGAACAACTGTGCACGGTTCAGTGGCTTTTGGCTGGCACAGACGGAGTGCAGTAGATAACGGCAGCGTTTGGAGCCGCAGGGTATCAGTTGACCCGGACCAATTATTCATAAGGCCTTATTGTGATGGGTGCCGCTCCGATCAAGTCAGGCAGAAGCAGTTGAGAGAACAAGAACTGGCAGTGTAGGGTGTCAGGACATAAAATGTAATCCCAAGTAAGACAACGTAGGATGGTTGGTGGATAGGAGTTGGAAAACTACAAGTTCCCAAGTGAAGGTTTTAAACAAATAAATTGTGATTGGTAAAATAATGATCCCAGGCAAGTTCAGACAGAGCTTTACCAAATCTACAGTGGACCCAAACACTTGCTGGAATGAGGGACCACAGCTGCCTGCCAATACTTGAGACCCCCTATAAAAAGGCATATAACTTCCTTTTTTGATAGTTCAAAAACCGAACATACCTTGACATGCACTAATACGCACATTGGAAACCATCTTAGTACTAACATGGAAGCCAATATCTATAGTTGTCCTTATTTCCTCTCTTTGTCTTTGCAAAAGTCACCCAATCATGCCCAAAAGCATTTCAGCTTTCCAAGCTGGATTTTTGTTTGAATATTTCAGAAAAAATCCAGAATAGACCAATTCTTTTTGTATAATTTGGAGTTACGTAGTTAATAGCTGAATCCGCAAATACTGAACTCCATATGGGCGAAGACCCAAGATATCCCCACTGCAACCAAAACAGTTGCATGTATTTTATTGAGATATTGTGCAGAAATTCACCTTCCACCAGGAAACAACCCGAAACACAGACCCAGGGCAACAACGAAATGATGCAGTGTGTATCTGTTTTAAAATAGTACAGCTAAGGCTAATAAAAATGGGTATTAGATGTGCAGAAGGTGAGGAGATGTAGTCGCAAAAGGTTGCTCTGCAAACTATTGATTATTCCACTTTTTTCATTTAAGCACTACTTCTGTTGGCTCGTCACATAAAATCCCAGGAAAAATACACCAAAAGTTGAAGCTGTAAGCTGACAAAATGTGGGAAAAGTTCAGGGCGTATGCAGCCTTTCCCAAAGCGCCGGATGATGAGCGTGATCTTCAGTGGCAGAACACAGGTAACATCATTAAGCCACTCCCCGAGAAAGCCTATTATGCTCCAGGGCAGAAGACGCTCAACATTTCTGCAAAAAACAATCAGAAAGGAGCTGCTGAGAGGAAGCTTTGAGGCACGAACCCAACGAGAGCTGACAGAGAAACCTGGCAGAAGCCGTTCACCTTTTAACTTGGATGAGCAGCTCTGCTCACATCTATTTACAATCAAAATGAGCCGCAAAAAACGTGTACCCCCAAGCAGACACAAAAGGCCCACTTATGTGGAAGCACAACAGTGTGGCAATTATCGGAGAGAGGAGCAATGCTGGATCGGTTACAGTTGTTGAATGTTAATTACAGCGTTTTACGGCGTCGAGGAGATAACGAGTTAGCGCCTGGTGACAGCAGCGACACGTCCTTTAACGAGAGCCGTGGAAATTTATGAAACTTGAGATCAGGGACAATGAGGCGTTGCTGGCTTGTCAGACACTCTGCTGCTCACCCTCCCTTAGTCCTAATGAAGGTGCACGCTCGTTCCTGTCCTTCGTTTCCCCACCTTCAGTCCAAAATGATCACTATTCATTTAGAATGGGTAAAAAAAAAAAAAAAACTAAATTGGAATGTTATCTTTGGCCAATCTAAACATTTTCTACCCATCTGCTAACGGCATTATGATTCCCTGTTCACCTCATCTCAAATTTATGACATAGAGATTCGTTGGGGTTATTTTTTACCTATGAGGACATATTTCAGAAAATTGTAGCAGTCCTTATTTGTCTGAAGCGAGGGATCAAGAGCTGGGTAAATCTGGGAAGCCGTAGCGGTCATTCTGTGAAGCCTGGTTTGGAATTTAGGTTAATGGAACCATTATTAGGGCTCAGCTTTAATGCCCGCCATGCTTAAGAGGATACATACCCTTCATATTTAGAATAATCCCTGGAAAAATCTTAAATTCCTCCCCCCGCCTTCCTCACTCTAGCTACGCACTTTGAAACAGCAGAGGTCAGAACCTACAGAAAATAGGCCAGATGACTACTAAAAGTGAGGAGTTATCGATTTGCTACAGAGGAGAATAAGAAACATTCTTTTTCTTTTGTACCTAAATTTAACACGGAGTTACTCCTAGGACATTTGTGGGAACCTATATTAGCATATATGGCACTTTATACACGGGAAGAAAAGATGGAGCACCGGGATGTCAATAAAAACAGGTGTTAACCAGCTTAGCAAACATGTTAGGAGCTTGGATAATCCTAGCCTGGATCCAAGCGGGGCTCCTGCTCTGGAATGCTAATGCCGACGATGCACGCTGGAATCACACAAAGTTGATTACGGGCTTAGACTAGTCTGGTACAAGTGGAAAGAGGCGTCAAAGCTTCATTTGCAATTAATTACAACCAATAAATATTTGTCTTTGTCTTCCAGCCTAGCCATATGTTAATCTATATTTTTCTGTAAAAAATTACTTTATCTGCGTTGGAGTTACGATCCGCCCCCTGAAAAGCACTAAGGTAAATTCATGGAGGACTTATCCTGTAAATTCTGTTCAACATTAAATATATGTTTCAGTTTTCTCCCAACTGGTCCCCATCTTGCTCATCTTAGAAAAAAAAAATAATGTCACACACATGACCTTGTGGTGTTTATCTTTCTCAATATGACAAAAGCCCCTAAAACAGGCTCATCCATGCTTATCCTCAGCTAAGCCTTGGCAGAATATGCCGTGTCATTGAGCCCCAGCAATCAACACCGCCGTTGTGTCTAGCCATCAAGTAAGCAGGGAAGGTCCAGATTGTCAAAAGTAGAATGTTAACCTCATATTTCAAACCAAAGAGGATATAATATCTAATAAGTCTTTTTGGACTACAAATTTTTAAGGATATAAATGAGTGCTTGCAGAGAAATGTGTGTAGAATTTATATTTGAACTGTTTGTATTAACATGGTGGTGGCAGAATCAAAGTGACAAACGTATGTTAAACATACACATAATGAGCATTTAAAGGGGCAAAGTTATGTAAAATCAATTTTGAGGGGTTTTATATTCCCTCATCAAAAATGTAGCTGGAGTGTTATCTCGAAACTTTCATGCATGTCTGAGAAATCCTTTAATCTCCCGTGGCAACCATTCAGCTGGACAAGATGCTGGGGTGGACCTCGAGACGAAGCTCATCGTCAGAGCCGAAATTTCCAAGAGTTTGAGCTCCCGCCTCACAGAGCAGAAGTCCCCACTCTGCTAACTGCTGCTGACTAGTCTGAAGGACCAAACACCAGGTAAACTGTGCATCTGCTGAACTCATAATATAAGCTACTTCTCAGAGCAACGCTGGTAAAAACGTTGTTAAAGGGTTAATAGAGACACAAAGACCTAATTTCAAGATGATAAATTACAAAGTCTAATTCGTTTTGAAGTCATGTCATGTAGATAACATTTTTATAACAACTGAAGGTAAAATAGTTAATTGATTGTGCTGGAAAATGACACTATGTGCCTGGAAAATACATAATACTGCCCTTTTAAAAATGTATGTGCTACTGTGAAATTGTCTGTTGCATTAAATCCCAGAAAATATGTTGAAATTGCAATGTGACAAAAATGAGTACATCTGCCCAGGCTGCAGATTGTTCCACTGATTTTTTCTTTTTTTTAAACAAACAAAAAAAACAACAACAATAAAACTTCTCAAAAAATTACATGAAATATTTTGAGTTTTCAATGAAGTTCTGTTGGTTAAATTGACCTATTTGACTGAACCAGTAACCATGTGCCTATCTGAACACAACAGACAAGACCTACAGCAAAGCAATAAAAGCTTAAGCACACCACAAATCCATATTCAGAACGTAGAATGTGCCCCCCCACACAAAAACATGTCTGCAACTTAAAAGTAAAAAAAAAAGAAGTAAACAAACCAACACCTCTGCCTGAAAGCACTTAAACGTAATTAGAAGTCTTCATCCATCTCAAAACACGCCGCAAAAATAGACTAAATAAATGCGTCAGTCATTTCTGTTTCACTTAATCAACTGTGAATGCATCACCTCGCCTGCTGCATGCATTCGTACAACTTTACATGCCACCGCATAATCAAATCAGCATCTGGTGTCAGGGTTGCTTGTGGTTCGGGGTGCTCTCATTTGTAAACACCACCTGCCAGTTCTCACTCCTCTTCACTTGCCGGGTGACATTAGCGCGAGCGTGAAATGCGATGTGTTTTGCGCTGAGCAAAGCTCGGCGCCACGTACATCTGAGTCTACCTCCTCCCCGCCCCTCCACCTGGAAAGCAGGCGTGAATAATCTGTGGTCACCTAAGTCAGGAGGGGTTGCCATGGATGAGACAGCTGCCAGACAGCTGCAGTAACACATGAAGACCAGATCCTTAAATCCTCCCTGAGTAACGCAAAATTATTATTATTATTTTCCTGTGTGTTTGATTTTTTAGACTTCCATGCCATAGATTCATTTTCTAAATAACCTGTGCTGCCTTGTTAAAATTTTTTTTGTTGCATATTTTGTAATCATACAACCGCAAACCTCAATGTATTATTTTGATATTTTGCCAGCACAAAGAAAACATAGTTTCATTTTTAACAATAGAAATCAGAACAGCATGGCATGCATTTGTATATAGTCCCATGTACTGTGATATCCCTAAACAAAGTTCAGGGAATTTAATTACCTTCAAAAGTCATTAAACTGGTGAACAGATGCCATGTGTCCGTGTGTGTAATTTAGTCTGAGTATAAATACAGCTGTTCTGTGAAGGCCTCAAATGTGTGTTAGAATGGCAAGGGGAAAATTATTGTTGAAAGAAAGCCATAAGAAGAAATGTTTAAAGATTTCACAAGCTGTGCAGGACATGTGGAAGAATGTGCTCTGGTTTGATGAGACCAAAAGCAAACGTTTACAAAAAACCTGTTGGACTAAAGGCCTTCCAGCGGTACACCGACCCTAAACATATGGCAAAAGCTTCTACAGAATGATTTATGGCAGTGGTTCCCAAAGTGTGGGGCGTGCCCCCTGGGAGGGGCGTGGTGCCATTGCAGGGGGGGCGCGGGAAGCGGTATGAATGAATAAAAAAACCCAAACTGTTACACAAAAGTGTTTCACTGTAAAGATGGTTTGTAGTTTTGTTCCAAACTGAAGTGTGACATAAACTTCAGCGGAGTTTAAAAACAAAACGTGTGTATAGGTTTCTGTCTGGTTGAGCGATGTGTGTGCCCAGTTGACTTTTTTTTTTTGTTCTTTTTTGAAGGGGAATTTATTGTTATCCATAGGGGGGGGCCAGAATTAAATCTTTGGGAGCCACTGAATTATGGAATTTATGGAAGTATATTCATGGCCCAGTCAAAGTCCAGACCAAAATCCAGATGAGAATCTATTTCTAAATTTGAGAATTGTTCTTCCTAGAAGGTCTCCATGTGCCATGCCATGACTTTTTTCAACATGATTAAGCCAGTGTTCTTAAGTAATGATGTGGCCAGTATATGAGGAAGATTGTTTTTCAGTAAAAAGCTTTTGTGCTGGGATGAGACAGTTTTTCATCTGTATCAAAATTTGTGTCTTTTGCAAAATCTCCAATGGGATTTTTTTTGTCACACCACGAGTCATGTGATTAACAACCGGATGTTACTACTGGCAGAAAGAACGAGGAAGACGACACAATACGTATCGCGTGAATAAACTTAATCGAATGTGATTTTGTGTTTTTCTTATTCAATGGAAACACCACAATTGCGAAATCATGTTTTTGTCAACATCAGCAGAATGTCGACACTACTGAGCTTAACAATGAAAGAGAGACTGATGAAAGCGTGTGATTAAGTCATTCTGAAGATTCTGAAGAAAAAGACAACCTTAGTGGTTTTAGTGCACAGGAGGAACATGAAGATGGCAATCAATGACTTCTCCTGGTGGGCAACCATATTTTTAAGCAGACAGGCACTGTTTGAAAAAAGCATTTACTCGTACTTGTGTATGCTACCGTGTCGCATTTTCTTACAAGTGAAGAAAAAAAATCTGCTTAAATAAGTAATATTGTTTTAAAGTGAAACACTAGAGCTTGATCAGACAGAAGACATTTAAAATATTGCTGAGCAATTCTGATCTGACTGATGTATTCCTGGACATGGTCAAAATTTAAACTGACCACCTCATACTTCCATCAGCAACCAAGACAATGAACAAATGATCTGAAAAGCGACACACCAATATTTGCTGCTTAACATGCGATAGCATAAGCATGTCAGATTAGAATCTGTCACTTTTCCTTTTGATGAATGTCCACCAGGCGGTAAGCTTTGAGGAAATGAGCAAAAGATAGAGAGAACAAGTGTTGGGGGGGAAGAACACACAATTATAAAAGCTTCTTTTCTTCAGAGAACCATAAAGTCTCGTCCCAGAAGGGCAGCTGAGCACAAATCAATTTCTTTCAGTCGATTACAAGCACTGAGGTTCTAACCTTCATTTGTGAGTCTAATACTCTAACAGTTATGTAGAACACATACCAATTAACCAATTCTGCAAGAATAAGAGGGCCATGAACTGACGCGATTATAGAGGCTGGGCCCCCGGGGAGGTCGGGTTATCGGCTCAGGAGCATGGAAAACGAGGGGCACGGAAGAGCCAGCGATCAGGGAGAGGGAATAAAAATTAAAAAAAAGGCACAGGGAGAGGAGAGATGGAAGCCCAGGAAAAAGTCATTTATTAAGTCTAATACTCTGTGAAATGTTCCCATGGTAATAAGGCAGGAGATTGCGTTAATATCAGAGAACCATGCAGAAAAGGTCACTCGATATCCGCGCCGCCCACCGGGGTCGCGCCAACGGGAGCTGCTCAAACACATCTGATAATGCTCTCAGCGTCGCCGCTCGGCGCCAGAGGTCGAGAGGATGGGAGCTCAGGGAAAGATGCCATTTGTGGAAATTGCACTGATCCACCGCTGTGCTTTGACACTGTTCCCGCTGAAAAAGCTTTTGGCTTTTTTTCCCCTCGCAGACAGCTGTACAACAAGCACGATGCGACCCACGAGCCGCACGCGTATGGCTCCTGAAGCATATAATGCTTTCCACCAAGTCTTTGATTTTATAGTCATTTATCTCTACAAAGACGTGAATACGAGAGGAAAAAAGAAGAAGAAGAAAAAGAAGAAGAAAAAAAACGCATCTTGGTTTCGTTTGGATTATAAAATATCTGTGGGCACATGAGCTCATGAAAGGAAATGCATTAGACACACTCGCCATCTTTCAATAAATCTGATTTTTATTTTCCTTTTGGTTCCGAGAGGCTGAATAAGCCTCGGCAGATATGCGAGGATCAACACATTGTCATTCACTGCCGAGGTGCACCTTAACCACCGCCCTCGCAGCCACAAGATTTATGGTAATTCCTGATAGCATGTGATAGGATGCTGCCCATAAAACCCATGTGAGGCATGAGTTTCTATGGTAACCCTTCCCTCTATTTGCCAGCCCTGTGAGCATTGGCGTTTTGCTTTTTACCCTACATCGTAGGCACCATCTATTGAAATGCGGGCTGCGGGAATGAGATGCAGATTTGTGGCAAAGCAGAGACACAGATGTTTCCTCATTGCCTTTTAATCTCCTATTCCCATCGCGACTGGCAAGAAACATTCCCCTTTAGAAAGGTAATTGGAGGGGATGAATAATAAACAAAACGAAAACAGGCCGGTGTTTATTGGGAACATTTTAACATTTGGAGTAATCACACTTTATGGCTATTTGTTAACACGAGGAGACTAAAGCAAGTGCAGCTTTCCGCTCTGGAAATAATCAACCAATGAGCTTTAACTTGTCTAATCAGGAGGGAACCCATCGGGGTTTGGCAGAGCAGGCCATTGCTTTTGTTTGTTAAGGCAGAGCGTCAGAAGAAGGTGACAACAACCTTTTTGTCTTTTGTTGTTTAAAAATATTTCTTTACTAATGATAATATGGTTAAAAATTTTTTGAAACACACACGAAGGAAAAATGTGAGCACATTTACTTCTCTAAAAGTAAAAGTTCTCTGAAGGAAATAGGTGAATTGGGAAATTTTTACTCGCCTGCACAACCTTTCCATGTTCAAAATCCTTCCTGTCTGAGGATTGTGAAACTACTCAAATCTTGGCTTCAAGAGTTGGAACAATTGCATGCCAGAATAACAATGACAGCTGCAGGTGTTGTTTGTGAGCATAAAGTTTCTCAGGTAGGATATTGTTCTATTTTACCACCTACAAACTATCTGGTGGCATCCATTTATCGCTTAACAATATTATATTAATAACTGCTCTGTATGTTGCTTCTGTTTGTAATTACCTGCAGGACTGGTATTTTTTTCCCTATGTGCTCAGATTAACGTTTTGACACCTACTTTGCTGCACTGCAGGGAAGCCCAATAAGTAAAACATGAACTGAATATATGTGTAAGAAACCCCCACAAAAAAACAGTTGCATGACTCAACAATTTGACCTAACTTAGTTCCTAAGTAAGTTAGTAATTAGAAAACACCTGGTGGAACTCTGCGTCTGCTGGGCTTCATAAAGTTGGCAAAAACATTGTTAAGGATTAATAGAGGAGAAATGATGTTGTGATGACTTCCTGTAGGCAGAGTTTGAGAAAGAGCAAGAGTTTTTTTTAAAAAAAAAACAAGAGGCCCAATTTCCAGGTGTTAAATTAAAAGGTAAATAAAAGCAAAAATTAAGTCATATTTTATATATATAGCATTTTTTAACAACTTACTTAATTGCGCTATAAAATGGCACTACGAGTCTGGAAAATACATAATAATTGCCCCTTGAAAAAGCACATATGGAGATAATAAATCCATGTGCAATGTTTAAATTAAAACACTTATCCTTTAATCATTTGACCCAACTGAGCTTAATCATAATACCCTAAATGTTCAAAAATGTGTTTCTTTTGGGGGGATTTTCCGACATATTGAACATTGCTCCTGTGTGTAGGAGTGGCCAGCTGCAGGTGTCCATTTTATCCACCACATGCTAACAAGATGAGGAGATAAAGTAGACTGGGCTTCAGTCACGTGTGGTAGTAAAAATTGATTTGATGACTAAGAGCCTTTATAATGCAACACAGAGGAAATCTAAATCCAGTAGCACATGTCTGTAATTTAATATGTGGTCACCGAGATCCTTTACATCATCTCTGCTGTCTAATTGCCTGGCTTCCATATGTTTCGCACACAAGCAATTAAACCACCATGAACTCGACCTCCAGCTTGGCGAATGCAAGTTTGAGATAATGACTTCATTACACGTTGTCTGGCCCACAGTGTTAGAAGTGAATGCAATTCCTTCATCTCCCAGACATCGACCTCCGTTTTCAGGAGATCCTCTGTGTATTTGTTGACAACGCAGAGACAAATGTGGATATTTCAGCGCCGTGTGATATCAGACACCCAGCTATTTGCATGAAAAGCCTATCCCCTCTCCCTCCCCGGAGAGCTTTATTATGGGAGGATATTTCAAACGCCATCAAATGCGCCAAACATTTACTTTGATAACTCCATCAGATGGCTCCCCGGGTTTTAATGGCGGCAATCTGAGAGTGCCGAGGCACACGCCTAAAGCGCAGACAATGGTGGCAGGGAGAAACACGAGGACTGCTCGAGAAAAATCACTTTAAAAAAAAAAGTTTAGGAATAACGTACCTTGAGGACCAGAGAGCGCCAGCCTATTTAACTATGTGTGCCTCGTTCTGGCTTCTGAGCTGGCAAGAGATTTGAAACGCGGCGAGTGTTGTGGGCCAACATGACAACGAGGGAGAAAGACAACCCGGGGCCTCCATCAATCCTCTCAGCCGCAGCCTCCCACCCACACACAGCAAACTGCTCCCCACGGCAACTTTCAGGCTGGATTATGACAGCGCCGGCAACGTTCTCGCACTGCGCCGGAAAACATAATAAAACCGGGAAATCTATTAAATGACCAAGTGTTTGCCAGAACGAGGGAGAAGATTTGAGAAAATGGGGGAAAAACAAAGTGCAGGACTAATTAGCCAATTAATTTGTAATTAAGCCAATGCAGCCTAATGGCGTGTGCTGGAATTGGTAATAGCTCCACCAGACAGAGGAGCCCATTAAACTAACTGTAGGCTGCCGAATGTAACAGACGGACTCAAAACACAGTCTGGGAAAGGCCCAACGGTTGGATGTTACGATTACAGCTGCCATCTACAATTTCAGTCATACCAAACACGCACACACACACGCACGATTTAGTATATTGTTCTTTGAGCTTTAGCATGTTGACTGCAAATGTGAGAGAAGTCTCCCCCTCCAGATACAAATTTCAACAAAGCATTTCATTAAGATTTTCATTATCAGCCGTGGCAGAGTTTGCTAATAAATGCTAATTATATTCAAGCTAATATTTAATCACTAACATTTTTTTTCCAGTCAGCTCAGTCTGAGGAAATACTAATTTTACTCAGTGCATGCTCGCTGACGTTCATGAACGGCAGCGCTGGAAACAACTAGAAATAAAAGAGGAAATGCAGAATGGTGTGCAGAGATGCTTTTTTTAAAAAATCATGAGCAATATTAGCTTTGACTAACTTCCCACCCTAATGAGATCCTCTTGGAGGGCTATTTTGGTGTAATTAATAATGCAAACGATAAATAACAGCATAAATATTCATCAGTGCATTTACTCTGTGGTGAGCACAGAGGACTCTTTAAAGATGAAGAGGGAAACTGAGCCTTGCGGTAGTGCTGCTAAATATATTAGTTAAATGTATTGATTTGTATACCTTGAACAGCCTTCTGTTATTACGCTGCTCCACCCTCCTCAGATAGAAATGACTTAAAGCTATATTTGGGAAATGTGCAGTTTTAAATTTTCCGGCTTCATTCTGTATAGCTGGTCTGTTCTATCACAATAAGAGAAACTTCCCATTTCAATCAGGTAATTTTCCTCTGAAATGACAATGGCATCTTTTCTGTCTTTTTCTTATAGTTTCCTCGGGAAGATAGCTTAACTTTGAATCAGTGGAAGAATAATGGCTAGATGAAGGAATGCTCTTGAACCGATATGTTTGCGGTATACCTAGACTCAAATAAACATGTTAATAAAGAAGTGAAAAGAAACTAATATATATCCTCAACAAGGCAATTTGCAACAAGTTGCCTCATTGAGTAGTAAGAATGTTGCAGGTGATGATTCCCAGTGCAAGTCAGTTTTGCTGCATGGCACACTCTGATACATATAATATGAAGGACAAGATTACCACAAAGGACAGACACGCTCACTGTAGCTGAACCTTGACCGAAAAAACGAGGTACAACGCTTGTCAATGTCAATGATAGTTGTTTACCTTCTACATATAAAGGATATTTTCTTTATTTGCATTATTTATCACAACATCCATATCAAAGTGGTTTGCACATGTGTCACTTTATGCTTCCAGAGGTTAGTTTTAATGTTGCAGTGAAGTTAGAAACCATTTTTGGGAACAAAGACTGAAATGTTATAATGTATTTTAGTAAACAGTGTAATAATCTTGTGCAACAGTTTTACTCAAGTGGTTAAAATGCCTAACATTGCACAAGCAGTGGAAAATGTAAAATAAGTGCTAATACTAAGTATAATTAAAAAATACAGTTTCACACATTTTTCAGCAGTGATCTCTACATCCACTCTATTTTATCATCCATAAAAATATGCCGTAATGTTTTTTGCCCATTAAAAAACAACAACAAACATTTATGGGACATTTATTAGTTCAATAAAATGACATGTCTTCATAAGGTTACAGCTCTTACCAAACATCAATAATTTCACTGACATTCTGACAACCAAACTGACTTTTCAACCCAATCCTGGAAACCACTGAGGGAAAACCCTGGCTGAACCCTCTTGACCTTAGAGCGACCAACACGTAGCTTTTAACCTTGATAGACCACAGTTCAACGTTTCAAAGCAAACACATGGTGGTATAATATGTAGCCAAACCTAGATAAGCCACTCGTATAAGCAAAGCATTACTCAACATCCCTGGGCTGATTACAAGGCTTCCCTATGTTTATCACCTTGCTAGGACAACCTTCTGGGCAAATGCACTTAACACAGCCAGCAATCGTGGTGCAATCATCTTCCCCTCTTGGTGTAATCATCTACCCCTCAGATCTCTTTTGGCTCTCCTGGGTTAATCTTCCAGGACCCGCCAAGTTGGGTCGTGCTGCTGAAGCTATCAGCCGGAGCTGCCTGCTCAACCTGGGGAGGCCATTGTCAACGCGGTGGAGCCGGGTGTGGAAAGACAATCATCGATAGGATAGGATTTAATCCAGCTCCAGAACCGAGGGTAATGGAGTGTCTGTGTCTCGGTTAGAGATAAATTGTGAAGCGGCAGCGTCCCCTGAGCCCCCGGAGCACCTCTGACTGCAGCCATCTGGTGTTGATCTCTATCTTGTTCACCTCAAACCCAGACATAAAATGGCAGTCATTTCTCCCCATTTCTCCTTTCCTCTCTGTTGCCCCTGTTCCAGGTATGTAAACAATCAGACACACTTTGTTGGGCCATGTTTCATTGATTTCTTGTCTCGTTGTCTCTAATCAGCCCTTCACTGGTTTAATTATCTGTAACTTGTGGTGGGTTTTCTTTTCTTTGTTTTTTTGCCCTGCTTGGATTACACTCCCATAGGTCACATCAGCCTCTCACAGGGCCTCTTTATCTTTAATTTGAATTTAATCACTTTAAACGTTGCAAACAGATGCTGGACTTTTATCCAAAACATATTGGTCACTACCAGTTTTAAAATTCTATTGAAATAATAACGAATTTCAGTATCTAACAAGTGAAGAAGAAAAAAATGATAGTGGGGGAACGAGGGGTTGAGGGGGAAGCTAAACGACCAGTGAGGTGTTCTGAATTATAGATTTTTTTTATAATAGTGTTCCTCAAGGTTAGAGAAGGGGCGGCCTAACAGAAGTGTGTTTTGCTGAAGCACAGCGAGACCGATAAAGGTGTCTGGGTCACAAAAGCCAGGAGCTTGTGTTACTAATCAGGCTGTTTTAAATACCTCTCTCAATGTGAATCCAATTACTAGCCGCTTTTGTTTGTTCACACAAAGCAGCTATGTTCAAGGCCCGTCTCTCTCTGATTTTAATCAATCCTCTGGGGAAGTGTGTGTGGGAGATACAGATCAGGACTTGCCATACGTCAAACAAAGATGTGTGTGCGCAGGTGTGTGCGTGACTGCATGCATGTGTGTGTGTGTTAGTCACGGAGGACTGTTTGTGTGTCTAGTTGAATAAAAGCAATGAAAACTGTCAAAGAATGTGAAAGCATCAAAGTGTTTTCTAACATTATTTATCTCTGAAAATTCAGCAAGCTCACTAACTTTTTAGTTTTTCAAAAGATAAAATTCCAGGTTCAAACAAAATATGAAGATGTACTTTGGACTCAAACAGCACAACAGAAAACGTTACATGAGACAAATATACTAATATCCGAAACTTGCCATACTATTAATGGCGGTTTCTCAAACCAAGAAGGACCAGCGTTTGCTGACTACATGCAAAATGAGTAATGTCAATAAGGTGGATTTTTTTTTGTAGATATGCAAAGAGTAATCAGCTGTTGACTTAAAGCGCATGATTTTCAGCTTGACCAGCCGTGACTGGTGATGAGCCAGTTGGAAACCCAAAACTATGATTTTTTTCAGATAAAATGCGAGTGCTGCCGTGTGAGACTGAGAATACACAAAACACTCAAAGTCAGCTATTTTCGATCTTGGATTTTATATGGAAGAATGAAGATGTAGAAGAAGCTAATTAAAAGGAAACCAGGTATGAGGGTCTTAAAGTAAGGCTCCACAGAGCTCAGTAAAGTTGTTGTGTTTTGTCCTCTCTGTCATGTTTAGGAAATGTTGGCAACCGTTTGGAAGTGTTGATAATAAGATAAGATCCATATTTTCCAGCAAAGACACTTGAGTAGACGTCTGTTTTAATAATCATACCCATGCTAATCCCTAAAGAGATGCTAAAGGCTAGTGACGGTGACAACATTGGCAAATGTTGCGATGACGATGCCAAGTGCGATATATGCCCTTTCTTTTCCTTCCCTTTCTTTTTAATCTGTGCTTCACACAGTATGCAGACTTTAGCATTTTTAGCAATATCATTTTTGTGTTCGGTGTTAGCGTCTGCAGTGAGACTAAATATAGTATCAGCATAAAAAAATACAACTTCAAAACACTAAGAATATATCATTCAGTAATTATTGCACTCCAACAAGTTGCTACCTCTGCTCCGAACATAAATAACTAATAACTGTTAACCACAGGAAGGCTAGATGAAAATATTTATAACGCTTTTAATTTTAAATTTTTTTTTTCATATCAGAGTCCTCACAGATAACCTTCACCAAAAAATCTCTTCTGAAAATGACTTTGTTAAACCATCGCTGTTCCTTTTGTCTTGGGGGCAGAGTTCCAAGTGATTGAGTCAGCTCTGATGAATTGAAGAAAATGTTCTGCTTTGCATTTATATTTGGTGACCACCTTCTCCATAGGCAGCGAAGTCCCCAACTGAACCTTCACATCAAATTAAGCACACCGCTATCCTTTATAAGACCGTCCAATAATGTCACTGCCGTTCTCCCTCTCCATCATTATGCCAGCTGCTTTATGTCGGCCTGTTTACGAGCTTCATAAAAAGCAACACAAAACATCTGGAACCTCAAAAGAGACTTTAAGTGGAGCTCTTAAAAAGAACCGCCGGAGCAGACTAAAGTCTGCTTTGTCTCTCATTGTTGTGTTTCAACTTTAAACTCAAGAGAAAACCAAGTCATGAGTGTGTTTTTCCCCTCTTAAATTAATGCAAGATCTTCACAATTCACATGTAATAATTAAATATATGTAGATTTGCCGGGTGCTCTTTTTGTGTGTCCCCCACACGAGATAATGAGCCATCTTGTTATCTTGCGGAAGCCACAATAAAACATTTTTTTGTTTTTTTCTCAGATAATGAAATGATTTTATTGCATGATATAATAGATTTATCGATGTAATGGCTCTTGTGAAATTAGGCAATGCTCTTGTTATCTGGAGAAAACCACTAAATAGTATTTATAGCAGCAATGGCCATCCGCGTCTTCCGCAGCCTATATAGATAAATGTAGTGTATTTCTCTCACTCTTTGGAGTTTATCCTCACATAACCAATAGGCATGCTTTTGGACAGCCTAAGTATGAAAACAAAGATTTTTTTTTTGGTACCAATCAGGATTGAGTTTGTGAGGTTGATTATCAACAGAAACGTGGTCAAATATTAGCCATGGTCCGTTTGGCCACTGGGGCAGGACATCGATTCAGTGTGTGTTTCCACACAGCCACCGGTTGTGACCGCATACTATTTGAGCAGGGAAATCCAGCCTGAATGGCAGGAGTGAATTTAATGATTCATGGCCCATTCAGGGTCTTCATCTCTGAGGTCAAGCACACTTTATGAGGTCACTGCCTGCAGATTTATTACCTAAATTTCCCCTGACTGCCAATACTTTGAGCATCCAAATAGGATCACTTAAAAAAAAAAAAAAAGTGTTTTTGAAGGCCTGGTTAAAGTACTACCTGGCAGACAAAAAAAAAACTATTCATACAGATCAAGTCATGATTCTGTTTTTCTACGTGATTTGACGCTCTAAAACAGAACAAGTGCAATCTGCAGTCTTTTACAAAGCGCTGCTTTTAATGTTTGTCCCCTCTTTCCCTGCACAACATTAAGTGAGTGGGAAGCAGAAAACAAGTGCAGAAAAGTCAAACCACTCCACCAAAGCTTCCCTCTAATAAGCTGTTTGCGTAGGAGTGTGAGATGTCTTCGACCCTGACCCTCAGAGCTTTACTTTTACATTTCGCATGTAGCAAAGCGGATACTACTTCCAGTCAGTTCGGCTCAGCTTTTGTGCTTTAAGCCTCATGAATAGACCCTTAACAGTAGGAGAAGGAAAAAGTAAAAGAAAAGACAAAAAAACAAACAAAAAAAAGGAAAGAAAAAAAAAGCAACACTTACACAAGCCGTGAGGAAAATATTCAATTCTTTGTTTTTAGACCTTACTGAGTCTCCTCGACATCTTTTCCGATCATACAGGCGGAGAACTTAACAGAGTACTAACCGCACAGATTTTTAAAAAAAGAGAGAGAGAGACTAAATGTCCCAGAATGAGCCAGAGACATCATTTTTCATGTCCAAAACAAAGGTCAAAGTCTCAGGCAGCCCACGTTCAGACCCAGCAGCTAATCGCCTCACTTCGTCATCCCATGTGGGAGAATTACAGCGGCTGTTAAGAGTGCATAATGAATGCCATAAAGTTGCCCTATAAAGGGAAGGTTTTGGCCAAGATCTGGCAGTAAGTGGGAGCAGGTCTCACCATGGATCTGACTGTGCTCACCCTCATGTGGAGAACGATCGCTGATGGCTTTTGTGAGGACGGGAAAGGGGGTGGCTGCTTCCACATCATTAATGAACGATAATATTTCAAAGAGGGGAACGGAGGGCCCGAGCAGTGACCGTTATATGAAAAAAGAAAAATCAAACAGCGTGACCTTGTTAAGATGAATGTCTGGTAGCGACGTTCCCCTCGGCGCGGCTGCATTAAAGGCGGCGCTTCGCTTTTTAAAGAAGCGGGCCACGGCTGCGGATATACGGGGGTGCACCAGGGAGCGTTACGAGTGGCATTTAATTAAGGAAAAGTAAGCTGTGGGATTTTATAGACTGGTCCAGGATAGCTTGATCTGGAAAGTAAGTGGAATTGAAGGATGCTTGAAAGGCAGCATAAATCTAACACAGTGCTAACTTAACCTTTCTATCATTGTAAAAGTCAGGGTGAGGACACTTAAAGCGCTGTCTGCGGCACACCGCATTATCTCACTCTGCCTCTTTTAGTTCTGAAGGAATCCACGGTGCAGTAACCTGAAGAAATATATAAAATGATGGCATACAGGCTGTAAATGTCGCTAACGACAAACAGACGAACCTGACCAAAATATCGGCAGTAGATCTCTTTAGCTGCACCTGGTGGAGGTTAGAGAAAAGATTTATAGGCAAGTAATAAGCTCCAGATGACAATGACCTAAAGGGTACGTTGAAGCTTTGTAATCTCCCTTTTTAGTTCACAATTCACAGAAATATCAGTTACAGTAATTAGATTACAGCTCAACTTTTTCGACGGTGCCTGGACCATAGGTGTTGGAAGAACAAGAGGGAGACTTTTTTTTCTCTCTCTCTCTCTCTCTCTCTCTCTCTCTCTCTCTCTCTCTCTCTCTCTCTCTAAGAGTCAAAGGAGACATTTTTTTTGGGGTAGCTCAAGCGGAGTCAGGTCAAGACGTGAACGACAGGAGAGAGTGAGAAAGTAACATTTCAGTCTGAAATAAATGTTCTTCTGTCAAACAAGCAGAATCTCAGAGATAACTGTTCCTATAGCAACACAACACGCAGCTTGTTTTTGTATTACTAGTTCAGCTTTACTGTCGAGATCAAAAGCAGAAATTTGGGTTTTATTGACAGCAGATGCTAAAGTAGTCCAGTTTTTGTAAAAATGTAACCAATGACATGGTTTACAAATTGCTAAAAGCTGATTAATAATTAGCATAACCCGAATAAAAGAACAGCACATATGATACCTTGCAAACGTCCATGTTGTAACCTCAACATATTATGTGGTCCACCAACAAAATCTTTCTTTTTTGAATCATAAATCAAAAATTTTGATGTGCACTTGTACTTCTGGCATTTATTGGCCAACTCTCAAGTTTTTAAGTTATCCAGAAAAACCTAAAAAGGCAAAGAAGAACCAGAAGTGCTGCATACTGGATTGCGTCAAAGGCCATCTGGCAAATAGCACACTGGCAGTTGCGTTGCAGAGTGCTTGTATAAAGGAGACACTTCCTCCTGTGTGAGGCCCCAGGTCTTTGTTTGACATGTGGCATCCTGTGCAGGAGAGAGTCTAACTTTAAAAATAAAAAAAACAAAAAAATCAAAGAACACACTTCCACAACGTTGCCTGCGTTGCGCCTTGGCGTGTCATCGAGGTTAACGACACGGCCGTCTCCGCTCCACCACTTATTTATTTCCCTGCTAATGACTTCGCTTAAAGCTCCAAATTACAATTTCCATCCCGGAAAAAAATCAGTCTGCCAGACAACGTCCTCATTGGTCTCATTCTTCAAATGTTTAGACAATGCTAATTTGCTTTTTTGTAGATGAATTGATTTCCTTCTGAGTTAAAAATCAAATAATGGTTGCCATCTGTCTGCGTGCTTGCAAGGGGTTCTGCTTGTCTCGGTATGTACTCCTATGTGAACCCATGGGAGACCGGTGATTAGGAACGAGCCGAGCAAAGGGAGGGCAAATGATTCATATAATGTTATATCAACAGCTGTTATAATTCTTATATTGCTCAGTTCATTTTATATTTTATTTTATTTTTTTATCATTTACTGACTCAATACCATAACACAATCCTCGTCTTTGGAAGTTGGTTTGTCAAAGTCAAAAGAATCATTAATAGAAGGAACAGTGTCTTAGCAATGGTGCTACGTACCTTTAGAGAACTGCTTTGTTTTTTTACTCTTTCAGCCATCAGGCTATTTAAATAATCTTGATCCTGTAGGACTGATATCAAAGATTTATGGCTTGAGTGCCTAAAATGTCAAGTTGTCCAAGTCTGCTTTTGAGTAAAAGTCGCTCAACTTCTGTGGTTCAAATTGCTATGAGTTTAAAATGGACTTGGTGGATAAAGAGAGAACACTTTGTCTTTTAACAAACAATTTCTGATTTAGGGCAATTTTATTTCAAAGTAAAAAATATTGACCAAAGATGTAAAAAGCTTCCATCTGCATCACACAACAGGCCAAATATGTGACATTTCTTCGAGTGTGATTACATGGCAAACATTATTCTGAGGCCTGAGCGAAGTCCACTGTGGACAGTCCAAGTGTTGCTGCTGATTTGACTGCGTTTTATTTTTGTATATTTCTTTCTGGCCACAGGGATTCATTCATATGTCTGAATCTAAAAAGTGTAAACTGAGTAGCCTGTAAGGGAAAAAATTAAATGTTATGATTCTGACTGAACTTGGTGTATTTATGCCTGTCCGAATGTCATAACCATTTAGATATTTGAGTCACGGAGAATACATTATGAAAGTACACACTTTTCTGCTCTTAATTAGCAGAACTACTTGTACTGCAATATGTCAAAGCAGTCAGAAACGCAGAAAATGTACTGATCCCTTTCTGCCAGGACATTATTTTTGCCCCTTTTTATAGAGACATTAAAAGTAATACTAATCATACATACAGGGTATATTTAAAAAAAACAAAAAACAGTACATATTATGTCTCCTTTTAATTTTAAAGGGATGTAAAGAACAGATTTGTGCGTAAGGGTTCATTTTCACACACCAACTTGTTAGAGGCTGTCAAATGGCAGCAAGAATGATTCACTAATTATCCTTTTCACAAACATCTGCAGAGTCCCTTGAGAATGGCTGTAAATATGTCCAAGTAGGAGAACTAAACTATGTTGACTTTGAAACCTCATAAGACTTAATCGTAGACTTAATAGATTCTAATGTTAAAAATGGAAAAGCCTTTTTGTAGCTTGTAGTCTTTTTTTGTCCTGTGAACTCTTTTCACATCAGTCAGATGGTACATGTGAAGCCAAACGACGCATCCTGAGACTAGATCAGTGGGCCACTGCTTTAAATCAAAGTTCAAACCCAAACTTGAAGTTGAATGTTTCCAGTCAACCAGAAAGTTTACAAGATGTGCATGACCTTTCTGTGTGGTGGTATCCTCATCGCCGACACAGAAAAGGGATACAATCATACTTACATTTGCAGTATCTGTTGGGTAGAAATTTAATTACAGAGTTTTACTATAGAGGGCTGGTTCAACAGAACTGATTACAATTCAGTGTTAGAATTTAGAAGCTACGAAATTTTTACCATTTAGGTCGACCTGCAGATCGAAGCATTTCCTCCCGCCTGCAGCAGGAAGGTGGGATTGGAGAAAATCCTTTCTACTTGCACATTTCCACACACTTTGGAGGAGCAGAGCGTAGTAAAATATACAGTAAGTAGTTCTCCATAGCACAAAAACAAAAACAAACAAAAAAAAAACATTTGAATTTTTTTTTTTTTACTTGTAGTTGCTTATAAATGAATTGAAATAGTTTCCTGGCTCCTGTTCTTATTTTGTTTTTCTACCCAAATGTCCACAGAAAGTGAAATATTGCACAATGCAATGTCCCACATGACCAAGTTGTACTTCCAAAATGCTGAAAACTCTTAATCAGACACAAATGTCATATGTCTTATTCATCAATCATGACTCAGAAAAAACAAAGACCTGGTCTGTCAGAGAGGCCAGTGAACTAAATGCTTAGATGAAACTTTAATGTCTACTTTCTCACCTTAAGAATCTTAAAACTAATTTGTGTGATAAGTTAATATAGTTAACTTGCCCTCATCTTCTCCACTTCCTGCTGCTGGTGGCACGATGGATTGTGGGATACCTTGTTACTAGGTGTACTACGATAAATTTTGCTGTATGATAAATTGTCCTAGAAGTTATTGCAATAAACGCTAATATTGTTATATTGAGATCATTCCAGTAATATAATGGCAATGACGCAGTAATACAAGATCATGTTAGCAAAGATCAATAAACTTTAATTCTAATGAACATTTAACACTGGAACTGGGAGACATTTTTAAATATCTCTAAAATAAATAAGCAAAAAAGTTGTTTCTGCTAGAACAGGAGTTAGTTGAGACCAAAGCAACAAACTGAATACTAAGAGAGGAAAAAAAAACAATAAATCATGCAAGTGTAAATTATTGAGCTCTTTTTAGTTTATTTCGCGATGAATTGATTTATTCCTTCTTTGCAACAGGCCTACTTCTTGGTACTTCCAATGCACTTTTCTAGTCATACTGACCAATCAAAGCACTTTATACTAGAGCCACATACATCCAGCCACATCTCACAAACACACACATCCATACACCGCTACGCTAACCAGCAGACATGTCAGTCTTCAGTCAGTCATGCATAAAAATAACATCAAAAAATATCACACACTTTCAAAATATGACAACTTCCAGCGGACCAAGAACCCATCCACGATCGATGTGCTGCAAAAACTGGAGCAAGTGGCCATTGTGACACTGAATATGTAGAGAGGATAGTAGAGCTGCCAGAGGTAATTGGGAGCGTTGTAGGAATGGAGCATTAAAGCCTGAGTGGGGGAGAGTTAAAGAATGAGCTGAGCGAGCTGATGCTTGGTCTCTAAATGAAAGGAAACAGCATGTTCACAGTTCATTACCACTTCCTTTTTTATCATTAATCAAACCGCAAAGCACTAAAATGTGTCAAAAAGGAAGTTGTCTCATTTTACCTGAGAACATATAAATATATGTGTGTGAAAGTGTAAAGGAAGGAGCAGGTTTTGCTGCCATATCAGTGAATCTACGGGTGTTGCTGTTTGTGTAGGATGTAGACTGTACTCTGGTGTGCGATTACGAATCTTCGTCCCGTGACAACTTCTGCACTACAAATGACTTACCAAAGAAAAAACTGGATAACGGAGGCAGAACAATAAAATGCAACAAATAACCAAATAAAACTATAACTGCGTTTAAGACAAAGCGATAATACTTTCATTTAGGAGTCAGTGCTTACGATGCTACACATAAAAACTTAGATTTTTTTTCACAAACTACAGCTTATAAAGCTTCCTCTGGAAGACACACAGACCTTTGTGACAGAATGAGTCTCCGTTCACACCGACCGAAACCTTCCAGCCGTCTCCGACATCAGAGAGGCGGCGCAAAGAGCCGAGGGAGGCCACAACTCATTTATGCCTTTCTCTGGGCTGGTGCTGGTTATTAGCTGGAATCAAATGATCCAACATGCCTGTGCCACGGGCAGGCCCCGTCACAGAAAACCACCGCTGTGTGTGTGTGTGTGGATGACATGATAGAGCAAGAGGGAGCAAAACAGACCTGCAAATTCCATTAGAGGCAGCTAAAGATGTAATAAAGAATTGATGGGTCACAATCCACACCTGAGAAACAGTGGCGCTCAAATTAAAAGTATTTTTCAACTCAAACCGTGGCCTCTGAGGAGCTTCCTGGGGCCCCCAGTGACTTAAAAGTCACTTCCTTTTCAGATGTCACCTGACCCTTCCCCCTGATTAGATCTGATTATTGTTCCCCAAAGCCTCCCGTCTTCGTGCGTTTATCAAATATTGCACTATTACGTAAAACACAAGAAAGCTAGTGTATATATATTTGAAGTAATTTTACTGGAATGTGGTATTCAAATAAAGTGTTTACTCCTAACCGGTACTGAAAGGCTTACAAGAGGAATAAAAGCTGTCATGCAGTTTAGCCTTAATTTGCCAAATACTCCTGGGGTAAAGCAAACATGTGCATAGTTACAGGAGTGCTGGGAGCAAAATGCTAACATGTTTGCAGCAGGAATGCAACCTGCTGATGCTTTGAAGGCACGAAAGTTCACAGTTTTAGTTGGGATGTGGAACAGCAAAGGGTCGGAATGGGATGAACCACAGGGAGCTACATTCACAACTGAAGGAGCAGCTGAGGGCAGCAGGGCGATATGGACTTAAGGTTTTATCACAATATCTTGAGGAAATATTGCGCCGCTAATAAAGGTGATGATAAGAATTATTACGCATTTTTTCGGTGATTGTATGGCGGTGACAGCATGACATGGCAATCGTAGCCTCACAAACACAGATAACGCTATTGACAAACATAAAGAAGAGCAATTTGTATCACTAAACTGCAAACAGTAACTGCATTTAATCATATTATCCAATTTATTGTTACTCCCATTGATCAAACAGCACAAGGAACTAATAATGCTAACAATCCCGAGAACATGGACATCTTGAGGGAGGTGGGGGGGGGATTTAGACAGCATTAATTGGCATTTATCTCAACAACAATAAATCAAAATTCTTATGATAAGAAATGTATCATAATAAATAACAAACGATATGATAAATGCCAACACCTAGCAGCACAGCTCCCTGGGATCCCAGCTGATTGAAAATGAAGCGGACTAAAGATGTGCTCCTTATCATTCATTCCTATCCTTTCCAAAATTTTAGTGATCTACCACCTCCAGGCAGCCATTTCTGCTTTCCAAGGTTGTTGTTGCTCTTCACCCTGTCTTGCTCTGGCAGCTGCCCCTGCAGCCTTGGTGAGAGCTGGCGCTCATTACTCTCGGCCCAGTCTTTTGGCATTAAGACTGCACTCTCTTGTCCTCCAGTCCTGTGCTCCCTGTCATACTGCTAACTCCAGCCTTATCTTTTTGTACCACAAAGCTCATGTGTTATGTGTGCTGGGATTCTCTCACAACACACTCCAACTGTACACTTGCAGTGTCAATGAATGCAGGACGTTGTGCCAGACTCTGCCCACAAATAAGACTATGTTTGAGAGGAATATGTATACTGACGTCAGCGTGTATGACAATGGCACACCAGTCGCCAGCAAAGAAGGATAAATATATACTTAAAAAATGATTAATGTTCCTTGAGATTTTTTCAGATTTTGTTAAAACGACAAACTACAATCTGTTTTGTTGGGATTTTATGTGATAGAACAACATATTGATTTTTATGTGTAAAGGAAATTATGCTTCTTTTCCAAAGAAAAGTAGGAAAAGTGAACATGTTTGTATTCAGTCAATACTTTTTCAGGTACGTTTTGCCAGCTTTTCCAATCTAGACACAGAAGTTCACTCAGAATTGAACTTGCGAACATCAATTTTCATCCTTGCAAAAGATTTTCAGTTAGGTTTTAGGTCTGGACTTTGACTAGGGCACTCTAAAACACAAACATTTCACTCTAGCTCTGGCTGTACATTTAATGGGTTAATGACTGACTGACTGTGAACTTCTACCCAGTCTAAAGTTATTTGCAGCAACATCAAACATGCTTTCTTGAAGTCTGTTTCTCTGTTGTTGCTGAAGAAAAAATGTTTAGCAACAACTAAAAGAGTTAGACTATTGCTTATTTAGATGGATTAACACTGATACCAAATCACACATCCGGACTCCACCAATATAACGTATTCATTCAATTTAGTCGACTTCTGAAAGGTTTTACAGACATTTAAGTTAAAAGGTTGACTACAATTGTCCACCACACTTTTTGGAATTTCATTTAGTAAATAAAATTGAAAACTATGCTATACTTATCTTTCCATTTTACAATTAAGCACTATTTCTGTTGGCTTATCATTAAAACCCCAATAAAGTACATAAAATTTGTGAATGTAATGTGAAAAAATGTGAAAACAATCAAGGGGTTGTACAGTACTGTACACGTTGATGGTTTGCAATAATTTAAACTTATGAAACAGAAGGCCTTAACATGCTTTGAATAATACTAGCTACAAGTAGAGAAAACGACCCATTGAATGTGCACCTAGCCAAAGCACCTTTCATGTGATGTCTTTTCAGATAAAGAGTCGCCTCTCATTGTGCGACTGGATACAAACGAAGGGAAAACAGAGAGAAAAATCAATTTCAGCCTGCATATGAAAACTCATTGTAAGTGTGAAAAGCTCGCAACTAAGGCATATTTGCGATAAACAGACACAAATTGAATGTGGTCGCACAGAGTAAATAGGCAAATCAATTCCATTCCCAGTTAATCTGCATTTCGCCGGGTCTTTGTATTTTGCTTTTGCGATCTGGCATTCAGCCCACTCCATCCAATTCACAGAAAATGTCTAGTGTCAGGCAGATGAGGAATTTATTCGGAGTTAATAAGAAACAGACGTTTAGTCAAAATCACCATTGGCAAAGTCATTAAAAGTGGGAGAGCGGCAAACCCGGCGTGGAAATGGCTGATCGGCTCCTCGGGTGCCAGGAGACCCAACAGGACATGTCGGCCGTGGCCCTGATGAATTGAGCCATAAAGGTGATTGGCTTGAATGAAAGTCTCTGCCTATCAGGCAAAAAAACAAACAAAAAAAAACCCCACGTTGGCCTGATCCGAATACATCGCCGTGGTGGGAAAAAGAAGGACCAACGTGTTTTAAGCTGCGAGGAAACGACACGGGGAGAATAAACAAGAGATTTTGCACAGTGGCTCTGTGTGAATTCCTACATCAAACCTGGCTGCAACTGAGACAAACGGAGCCTGTGGGACGCATAAGCCTTCATTACTGTGCAGAAACTGGTTGTCAGGTTACAAATGCAAGGCCCCGGGTGCAGCGTGTGATTTTTGTAGCAAGAGGCTGCCTGCTAATTACCAAGCTAGGCAACACGCCGCTATTAAAAAAAACACAACCCTGAGTGTCTGCTGAGCTAATTTGTCTAATTACATCTTTGTAACTTATAAAAAGACCTAACATTACCCCAAAGGCGACGTGCTTTTGGATTGGGATCTTTGCAGAGGGGCAAATGAAATCTTCTGCTGTCTTACTGGAGCTATTGCGTGCCTTAGCAGCTTTCTCTGAGAAGGGGGAGAGATTTTCTGGGTAGGTGGCGGGAGCCGTATTGGGTGATGCTGTTGCTATTTTTACATCCCTGAGGTTCCTTTCCCCGTGGGACAACCACCCCCATCCTGTCGACAAGCCTCCTGTTTACTTTTCTTGTCATCAATGTGATTTTCTTTTTCTTTTTTTAACCCCTAAATTTATCTGCAAAACCAACATTTGGTTCCAGTTACAAGGCACACAGGCTTCCAGTCAGTGTAATAGGTTGTGACGGAGCTGTCACTGTAATGAGGGTCTATGGTAACTCTGCAAGCAAGAATGTCTAACGGAAGAAGGGAGCTGGGTGGGTAGGAGGGGAGAGGGTGGACTCTGTTTGACATGTGTCTATTTACTGAACTTTGAAGGATTCAATCGGGAAAAAAAGTTAAATTTTAGGTAGAACATTTGTTTTTCAAAGAGTTCTCGCTGCCACACGTTCGCGCCTATGCTGATGAGCCCGGCGAATTCCTTTCCTTCTGATCTTGAATGGCAACAACACAGGGCGTGTAGAATCTGAGATAATCAGATAGGAAGAGAATAATCACGGTGGAGTTAGTCAGAAAAAGAACAAACAGGATGATGCCATCTCGAAGCCTTCCTTCCTTCTTCCGCTTCTCAACAGTAAAAAAAAGAAAGAAAAAGAAAGCCGCTGCCTGGCTGCGATGTTATCTCTCTTAGCAGTTCATTTTTGGTTTAACATCTCCCAGGAGCTGGGAAGGTTAGCTATTTTTGGGGTCAGATCTTCTGCCTACGTGGGGATAAGCTCATCTTTCGGTTCCTTGGAGGAGTCCCACTTGTCAGGCCTAGTTTGGGCTGGGGAAAGTGAGTCGAAATTAAGAAACCGTGTGGAGAATTTCACTTGTCGGTGGTGGTAGTTTCAAGTAGAAACCATAAAAAAAGAAAGCAGAAAAATGAAACCCGTCACAACGAAACATAATACTCAGCAGGTGCTTATGCTGTTTCTTTTAAAAATCCAACTTCTGAAAGGGAAGCCTGGTAACCGACCTTCCCAACCCACTCTTCGCAAATTTGCAATCACAAGATAAAGCAATGTCTGTGTGGTTTTTCTTCTGTCTGCCTTGACTCAACCCGCTGGCTTGTGGAGATGGCGGTGCACGTTGGCCCAGCCAGAGATGTGTCAACTGAAACCTAGACGCAACCTCAGAGACCCGGCGAAGCCTGCCATCTCATCTCGATTTTACTCACCGATGCCTCAACTCTTTTTCACTGCCTCTCTCACTTTTTTTTCTCTCTCTCTCTCTCTCTACTCAGGTGAGATTTTATCAAGCCTTCCCTGTCAGTAACCACTATCGGTTGTGAAATTTCAGACGGCAAAGCGTGTGGGAACCACAGTATCAGTTGCGCTCATCTCGCCCAGCACCTTTACAGACGCGCGGGTGGTTTCTGAAAAGGCGAGAAAAGCTTCACAAAGAGCATATCTGAGACCGGTTTAACACAAACTGTCAGTGGAAACACTTTCATACCCTGTTCAACCTTTTTTTCTTTTCTCCCTCGTTTTCTTTCTTTCTGTTCTTGTTTACTTTGCACACCAACACCGCCAGCTTGCAGTGGCTCATTGCAAGTTCAGGAAATGTAATTTGTGAAAAGTTAGATTTTTTTTTGTGTGTGTGTGTGTGTCTAAATCTGCTGGGCACATATGTACAAGAGATACAAGACGTGACAGCTTGGAAATCCCAATCAATCAAACTATTCTAAGTCGTTATTAAACCTTTGTATAAAAGCTGTAGCTGAATGATGTTCTGTCCCTCTGGGCCGACATTATGCTACATCAGAGGTATTCACTGTGAGTATGTTCTTCTACGAGGCTAAACGGCTGCTTTTCATTCAATATCGTGATCAAAGTGATTCTTTGCACTTACAACTGAGCTCAGAGATTAGATTTCATGGTTCCAATAAATAGCGCCCAGTGTGGATGCAAAGTAATGGCCTGACTGCTACTGAGAAGCATTCTTTCAGGAGCAGAAAGATAATCTCCCTGCTGAAGTGCTCAAAAAGCTCGAGTCTTAAAATGGAGTCTAATATGGAGGGTGAAACTTGAGCGAGATATTACAATGGGTTAGAGACGCAGTAAGAAAAATCACTGGTGACAAGAATTAGAAAGATTTTTCACAAAAATGACAATTTCCAGCTAGTAAACACACCTTACCTAGGTGCTGCAAGGACGCAGAACTACAAGAAAAGAAGACTCAAATTTAGCTTATTTGAGTAACAGTATATGCATTTCCATTGACCGTATAAGTGCGCAATTTGACATTTCGAAAATACATTTGCTTAAATCAATTAAATTTGCTTTGTTTTTTGATTTGAAAAAAAATTTAGAAATTGGTGTTTTTCACAAAACTACAACGGAAACACTTTCTTGCATCACACAAGTCACATGATCAACAACCGGATGTTGCCACTGGAGCAAACCATGAAGAAGAAGACAACAGGAAGTAGCTGGAAAACGATGGCGCCACATGTTATTTATTAACTTATTACGTATTGTAATTAGGTGTATCATTTAATGGAAACGCCGCAATTGCGAACTTGTGCGTTCTTTCTACATTAGCAATACATTGTCAAAGCTTTGCACACATTTGTAATGGAAACACAGCTAGTGAGTTACTTAAAAAGGACCTAAGAGGAATCATGTAAGAATTCATTAAAAAGTGCAAGACATTTTCTCCTTTCCTTCATTTTTACACCTTTGCAGTTTTGGGTGTTTCATATGTGTCTTGAAAGCAGCCATCAGCATTCTTTTGTACCCGCCTTGGGGACATTTTATGAATTTGGCAAAGACGCAAAGCAATCCAGAGGTTATTTTAGCTGTTACAAAAAAGGTTGAACACCAGAGTTGCTCTGTTTTGTCCTTTAACCTCTTTGTGTTGGTAAATGATAAATAAAGTGATCTTGTGTAGCGTCTTTTCAATCATACTGACCACTCAAAGTGCTTTACTCCAAGGTGCTGGTTTTAGAAAGGTTTGGATTATATGTGCATGCATCATTTTAAATAATTAATGTATAAGATTAATCTCTCTTATGTAGCACTAAGAACAGCAACAGGTCCTTTTAAACTGTTTCAAACAGTGACCCTGCAGTTCCCAGTTCGTGTTGCCATTCCAGAGACATAAAATTATTCCTTCAGTGAAGGATTCATTGTGAAGACCAGCAAGCTGAATCTGTGCTGTTTTTCTCCTTAAAATATCTTTCATATAGTCAGATTTTCTATCTCTGATGTTTTTCCTTGAACTCACCTTACCAAATACGTTAGCATAGCTAACACGTGATGCCTTTGGTGGTGCTATCAGCTGTGTCACAGGCACTTTAATGTAATAAAGTGATGCTGTGGGCCCCCTGGCATGAATAATTTACATTACCAGGTGACCATAAAAGCGGGGGTGCGGTAGCGTGAGGAGGGGGCTGTCGGAATATTTATGCGATTTTTAAGGCGCATAGGCCCCTGCTTTGGGTGAGTGAGCAATTTTAATTCAATTTGAAATTTCTCTTTCAAATTGAGACAAGACCTTGAGCTCAGGCAGGGGAAATAAAGAAGGAGGTATCGGGGATCGTAGCCACGGTTATGGGGTGGGAGGAGAGAGGAGTGGAAGTTCTCCTTGCCATCCATCACAGTGGCACTTCAATGATTGTCAAATAAGTAGCTCTGTCCAAACTCATCTTTTATCATTATGTTTGAACGAATCTATCTGGGGATGGCATCATCTAGCACATGGGAGGGCACCGGCTCATATACATGATGCGGAGATGACATGGAAATGGGATACATGGCAGCAGCACGGCTGAGACGGAGAGATGGATTCACATCGCTATCTGGGAGAACAGCTCGCTATTTGAAGAGAGAGAGCTCGGGGTTGGACCCAATGCACAAAATACTGAACATTCTGTGAACTCCATGCACACACACATTCAGGTTTTTTCTTTATTAATATAAAGTCAGTGGGTTTAGCTACAAGCCTTGGAATTGTGTATCCCTCATCATATTCCTTGTCGTTCAAATGCTTTTGAGTTACAACAGAAACTTTTCTATGTGAAATTCTTCACACCCCACTCAGACTTAGTGTGAAGGGTACTTATCTTGAAATCTGAGAGTTGTGGGTTCAATTTCAGGTACTATGTAATTTGTCATCCTATTTGTGTGTTAGTGTGTGATTGTGACCCTAGTGCAAACTGCTTTATAAATTTACTCAATTTACTTCCCATGACATTTTTTTCACATTTTGTCACACTGAAGCCTCAAACATGTCATTTTCATTTTCTTTCCCTGGCTGTAAATCTTCTAATGAAATTTAGATTGTGCTAAATTTGTACTGATTAAAACTTTGGAGGTCAAGGTCATCTAAGTTTTATTTGCTTCTTTTGCATTTTATTTGACTTTTTTTTATGTCTGTCATCTCTCCTTCAAAAGGAGGTGCTAGTGATGACTCCAAGGGAGCTGGAGTCATCCACGGCTCATGTGGGGGGAATCTGTTAAAAGACCAAATACACACAAAACACTGAGACTGGAGCTGCAATGGAGAGAAATGATTAGAATTGAAGTATAACTATGTGTTGCAATGGTTCTGTCAAAGTCCAAACCTAAATCCATTTGAGAATGTGTTGCAAGACTCAGCATTGTTGTGAGATTTGACTGAGCCCGAGTTATTTTGCAATAATAAATATGAACAAAATTCACATTTTAACCTGTTACTAACTGCAAAGTAAGAAAAAAATAATTCCAGAATATTTACTTGTGCTTCTCTACTACATGTAAAAAAAAATCCCACATAATGAATTTTAAGTTTTTGGTTGTGATGTTACAGGGTGGAAAAGTTCAAGTGGTGTAATTACTTTTAGCTTCACAACCACTACCTTGCCTAGTGAGAGCAGAACTGCAATGTAAATAACAGTGTAAATCTGGGTGAAAACTCTGGCATGGCATTAAGAAGGCTGTGAAAGCGAAAGCTGTTCAATCCATTCCCAAATTGTCAAGGGACCGCCTCAAACACAAAACAAACCCACCTTAATCTCCTTTAATCATACTTAAGCATGAATGTTTTATGTGGAAATGTCTAGGTACGATTTAGAGGCCTTTCCCTCATTCCTGGGGTAAACCAGCTATAATCCAGAAATCCTTCTGGCCACAACAAAGATGAAATGTGATGTAGGGAGATCAGATCTGGAACAGCGCAAACACTGTGTAAGTAGGAGGAAAAACATTCCCACACTGCAGTTTACCATGTTTGTTTACAACATGGAATGCACATGATAATGAATTCAGGCAGCCAATTTTTTTTTTTTTTTTTTTTTTTAGAACGCACCCAAGAATAAAGCTGTTATGAAAAAAAACAAACCAAAAAAAAAAGTGACATCCATGATTGGTTATGATCAGCCCTGTCACTTGTGTCTCAGAAATTAAAATTACAAGCCTGATGTATGCGATACCAGGGACCGAACTAATACTATTATTATTCGAGACGGCGCATAACCAAGCGGTGGAATGATTACATTTGACTTGCAATGATTTCCCCTCCCGCGAAAGAAAACAACAGCTTGGAAAAACAAATAGACATATTCCCAAAGGTGGCTTTGTTAGTGCTGTAAATAAATCTCATCACTGTAGTGGAAAAAGTGTTTTGACTTCATTGGAGTGCAGAAAGTGAGAGCAACAGTCCAACCCATCTGTCCCCTAAACTTGTATCAGGGCAGTGGGAGGTAAAAAGTGCACCTGTATTAGTCACATCATCAAGTTCCCTTCCTCCCAGCTAGCTGAGACCCGCTTTTGGAAAACACGGGCTGACACATCGGCAACAGGTAAACACATTTAAAAGGACCTGACGCAACGTAATGGAAGAGAAAAACACTTCCGTATTGTTCTGGGCCCCTGGTGCTGTAGCTGGGCTTGTTTGAGGAGTCGGTCATTGTCTGGTGTCACCTAATTGGATCAAGTGTGTGTGGAGAACAGATGTGTACGGCTGGCTTGAGGTAAACACCGGACCAGGAGGTGCCAGAACCGAAATTGCTTTGAAAAATGTCTCTGGCTCCCAAGAACGGCTTAGAAATACAGCATAAAAGCATATTTGTTGCACAACCTGGAAGGTAATAAACATTTTCCCTCCTGGTATGGATAAGAGACTCCTTAGATTACTTTGTTCATTAAAGAGTTGAGTAGCAGATGAATTCAAAGTGGATTTGTATGGCAAGTGTATTTGCATAGTGCCACTGACACCCAAGGTAATGCAAAGAAAATAAAATAAAAAGGAACAGATGCAAAGGAAATTACATCAGCAGCAGCAAATATATTCAGACAGTAATAGAAAAATGCAGTTATCAAATAGAAAATGTGTTAAATTTAAAAATGTTAAATAAATAAATAGCTAAGATTTGCTAAAAAAAAAAAAATTCTAATAGAATATCAGAAAATATGCAGTAAATAGTAATGCATTCGGACTTGATTTGAAGAGGCAATCATTTTCTGGAAATCAAATGTTTTAGAGAGTTGGTTTCTAGCATGAAAACTTGTATGGGTTTTAGTTTTATGGAGTGCTTAAGTAATCATAATGCATTACATTACATTTTTTTGGAACCAAAAACATTTACTTATGTATTTCCTTCATTATGCTGGATAAAACTCTGCTTGTCCATTCAAAGTACGAAAACTTTTGCTCGTTTAGAGGTGCTTTAGAGCCATAATAAATGAAACATTAATTAACAGTTTGATCTGTAATGATGGCACTCGACAAAATGTAATGTTCCATTGACTGTGTGTTCTATGACTTTGTATTTTTGTGCTTTTTTGATGTAAAACATTTTGAAGTGTCTTCTTGCTGAAATGTGCTACATAAATAAACTTGATTGATGGAATGATTGATTGATTGATTGAGACTTGTTTCCGGTGAGCGGCACGGCATGAGTCGGTGCAGTTTGGTACACTATATTATTGTCAAGAGAACGTTTCCACTAGCAGATGGACTCTCACTGGAAAGATGTGGTTATAACCAAGCAGCTAACGTGGCGTCAAGCTAGCATGACGACCAACGCTTTGCAATAGTATGTCTTGTGCTCATTGCATGCTTTGCCATTTTTCTGTCTCTTAATAAACTGTCTTGTGTGACACCAGTAGCTCCACGCTAACCATATTGTATTGGTGCTACATCTGAAGGGAGGCCAGGAATGGTGTGTTGTGGGTCGTTGAATAGACTGGACACAGAAAAAAGTAGGGTACCAAACCTAGTGCCATGCAGCTTAGTGAAAAACAGTAGCTAATTATGTTATGTTGTGACATAGAAATATAAAGCTGCTTGTCATCAGTATATTTATGGTAAAGTACCATCATAGTCTGAGTTACAGGGGAGTATATTATAGAAAAAAAACTATGGCCTGAGAATGGAACCTTGTGGAAAACCAGATTTAATCTTAGACATAAAACTGGCAAACGGCACAAAGTTGTCCTTGACTGTCAAGTAAGATCTGAACCAGTTTAGCACAGTAACAAACACTCCCGAACAATTTTCCAGTCTATGGAAAATTGTCAGTATGTTATGATCAACTATGTCAAATGCAGTACTGAGATCCAGTAAAGCTACGATAAACGCTTTTGATGGATGGCTTTTGAAACGTATCTTATATTGGACTTAACCACAATCTTCCAGCGCTGTGGTGTGGTCAAAACCTGCCTGCAAAGCACCGCCAAGATTATTTGTCATCAAAGCAGAGTAAATTCCCTGGTTAATTCATTTTCAATGATCTTTGCCTTTGCAGCGGACTAACATCAAGAACAATACAAAGGCCTCAACAAGGCATTGAACATGCAATAATCTCCAGTAAAGAACGAATTACGCCTTCGAGAGTGAGGATTCCTGATCTAATTAAGAGATGGCAAAAGGTGTCATTGGGGTCTGACAGATTTCGCACGGCCCTCTTTTCTGCTTGCGCCGTCTTGCCACCGATGTGAGAAACATTAGCACGAACAAAGAGAAATGAAGAGAGACACAGAGACGGCGAAGCACTGCTTCCAATCAGGCATCTGCCTCCCCTACGCCACGGCTCGATTTAACCTTGAAGAGTAATGAGATCTGACTTGCTTAAATGTTAGCATTCTTAAATCACCAGGAAGTGCCTCCGAGGAGCTGATAATCACTATGCCAAATTGCTGTGCTCACTAATTTCATTTCTCCCCAGCATTTGCTTGCAGTTAGTGTCGATTATTCAAGAACAGGCATTTAATGCTGCCAGGTCCCAGGGGTGTGACATTAAAATGTAATAACTTGCAACATAAATGAAAACAAAAAAACATTACTTTCCTCCCCCTGCATCTTCCTCTCTCTCACTCTCTTAAGCGCTCCCCCCCAGCCCATACCTCTTTCTTTTTTCCTCCACCACCTCCCTCCCTCTTCAATCTCTCTCCACTCCCTCTCCATAGTGGGTGTTCGAATCTAATTCTCAGCCCATCTGGCAGGCGTAATGAAGGCGGGTCGGGCTTGTGATGCCCTGCTGCCATGGCTCGACGGAGCAGGAGGTTAGCTGACAGATTGGGCCAGGATGAGTGGAGGGGAGTCGCGGAACCTGCTGAGTGAGTAAGCCAGCCCAGTTAATCTCTCATGTGCCCCAGCGTGAACGGGGGCCAAGGCCGAGCACACGCTGGGGTGGCGGAGCACAGGCTCTGAGCGCGGCTGGTCAGGGGTAAAAGACTTGAGGGCGGCTGTCATGTTAATGCACTCTTTCTGAACTGTAGCTATTGTGTTTAGCAAAGTGACAAATATAACTTTTGGGCGGAAGGTTTGTCCTTTACTTGGAAGAGGCAGTGCCTCGCAAAAGTATTTGCACCCCTTAGACATTGTGAAACCACAATGTTCACAGTATTTTAGGGCTGGAATTAACAATTATTATAGTAATTGATTCTGATTATTATTATTCAATTAATCGGTTAAAAACATCCCACATTTTTAATATTTAGAATGTGGGATTATTATTCCATTATTATTCCATAATTTAATTATAGAATAAAATAATAAATATAAATAATAAACATTTTTCTGCCTAAAATAAAAGTTAACCCTCTCAGGCTCAAACTAAGTTCTAGTTGCAGGAAAAATCTGATATTTGGAGAAAATGATCATATGGGGTAGTAATATACAATTCAGACTTTTTTTCAAAATAGTCAAAATTATCAAAAAAATCATCAAGCAAATCTGCAAATCTGCAACATCTGCCTGGGGAGGGTTAAATCTGAACCAGAAAAAGCTAAAACTTTACCAGTTGAGGATCTTTGGATAAAAACATATTTACAAACAAAGGTGTTTATATCTTAAATACAAAATTTGCATATTTTTTTCTACAGCTTTGGCTTAATTATAATAATTACCACTAATAATATGTTTGGGGTTTCCTTCTTTTCTAAATTAGCCGATGATCATTTCAATAATCAACTGATCACGATTAATCAGATTAATCGTTTCAGCCCTGAAGTATTTTATAATAATTTTAAATGATCAACATAAACTTGTGGATAATTGCAAACATGGTCATGATTTTAAGAAATCTAATGTGGAAAGTGAGATGTGTGTGTGTACTCAACTCTTCTTTTCTCTCGTTCGCTAAAATAAAATCCAGAGAAACAAAATGACTTGACATAGCTGGTAAAGAAGCCCTGTGCATCATGAGACCTGAGTACCAACACAAACCTTCTGTGAAGGTGTTAGTAGATTGTTATCAGTGAGGATTAGTGGACAAACAGCATAAAAGGCAAAGTATGGTGGTGGCAGCATCATGCTATGGGAACATTTTTTTTTTATTAGGGTCAGCAAATCTGGTCAGACTAGAGTTGAGTCAGAGACATCGCTTTACCACACAGCCAGAGCTTTAATGGTAGAGTCTAGATCAAATTATATTTGTGGTTGTAAACATATGGATACTTTTACAGGACAACTGAACAACTCTGTCAGCTTGCTGCCTCATGACGATGCTTTAAATTAAATCCTGCAGCTGAAATCGTTAAGGAGGGTTAAGCAGCTCAAACACAACTAAATAAAAAATATTACAGAGCATTTTAATACCATTGTAAGAGGCTGGTCATGTGCTTCTATTGTATTTCAGAAATCACCAACACAAGTCGAGGTTGCAATTTTTCAAACGGGGAATATCTGAACTGGGAACCAATTTCCAAGCACCAACTGACAATGTAAAAAGATTTTAGCTTGGTGAAACACAGAAGACAACATCTATGAAATGAGAGCAAAAACAACATCAAAAAAACAATAAGTTTATCTTTAGCATCTCTATCTTATAGGGGAATAACAAAAACATGACAGCATAACCAACAGAATCAAACATTATGTGTTTAAAAATTAGCTTAATGTCTCCACGGAGCACTGCATGTGGAAATCGTCTGTGTTGGACACTGGAAACCTACGGGGCAATTATGCTTCAGCTCCTTTATCTAAACATAAACCGTGCTCCAATCTTCACAATCTGTCTGCTGTGTGTGAAAGCTCGTAGGAGGGAAGTGGTGAAGCAGCCGAAGCTCTGCTGATGGATATCCAGTTCCTAACACCTGCATGTTTTTTTTGTTGTTTTTTTAGGACAAGTGTTTGCACAGAAAAATAACAACAACAACAAAAATGCTTTTCATCTCTAATCAGTCAGCAGCAAAAGGTTACCTAGCTTAATAATGAGGTCTACTTGGTGTCAAGAACAGGCAGAGCTCGAGAGAGGAAAGAGAGAACAAAAACCAGAATGTCTGCCAGGGCTAACAGAACCAGCAGGCATGCTTAAGCTGTGTTCTGGACTCTAGAGAAACCACAACACTGTCATTAACAGTTACTCTCCTCATAAACACACCAGCATCGGCTGGAGGTATAATTGCCCCTGCTTCTCCTGTAATCTTATACTTTGCCTGCTGTTGCTGTCAGACACCTTCTCCACAGAGAGAGACGGAGAGACGGCGTGAGCGAGAAAGAGGCGCGGGGGGGCGGGGGGGGGAGGAAGGAGAGAGAGAGGAGAAGGAGGAGGAGCGGGAGGAGGAGGGGAAGTGGTACGTTTGTGAGCTGGAGCAGGGTAGGTGTTGCTCGTGTATCGTCAGATACGAGGAAAGCAAAGTAACGAGGGTTGTGTGGGGAGAGAAGAAGGAGAAAACACATGCCAGGAAAATCAAATGAATGTGTGTTGCTCCTAAAAATCCCAAGAGCGCAGCTGAGGGGCTGCGATGGCGGGCGGAGGGGGGAGAAAAAAAAACATGTTCTTTTCCATTGAGTGATTAGAAGGAGAGTGGCAGAACATGACCTACTTAGTAGAACTTCTTTTGCTGTACAGGTTTCACAAATGTTGCTCGCGCAGGCAGAGTTAGGCAAGTGGGGGGTACCTCAGCCACCCAAACTTGATTTATAGCAGCGCTAAAGGTGCAGCAGCAGTAGCTGTAATAACTGCTAGGAGGTGCAAATGTAGAAACACCTCAAAACATGCACATTAGCATACCTTTAAAATGAGCTTACAGAAAATAAAAATAAACCTGGTTTTCCTTTATATTTGAGCAAAAACAACAAATCTTTTCTATATTTTTTTGTCCTGCTACAACCCCACGCTAGAAATTCGCAGAGACAAAGAAAAAGCAACATGTTAACTCTGCTGTAGAAATGGGCCTGCCTCTGGCTATTCTTATTTCAGGCTATATTTGTGCAGTGTTGCGGAGTTCTTGTGGGCTCGCAGGAAGCCCGCAGGCCTTTTGTCTCATCTGTAGAGGTGGGTTTTTGCCTGTTGCTAGAAGCGATCTGTTGGTGTGTGCCTTTTGTTCTACCTCTCCATGCAAGATTTGGTCACAGGTCGCAGATTACAGGCAACACAGTCATCACAGACACACTGCCACTCGTTTCATCTGCAGCTACAGTTTGCGCCTGGGAGAACGGTGGGTCTCTATATTAAAAAAGGAGAGTGTTGTGTATGATCATAATAAAAAAAAAGATTTACGCGTTTTGGTATGAGGAGGGATTTTAATTACGATTGTCATTGGTTTACTCTGAGTTTCTTAGGAGATATCAAAAAGAATGCAGTGCCTCTTTAAATCAGGGAAATTTTGTAGCTGAGGGGTGTTTTTACCTTTGGGAACCAAAATTGCAACATTTGTTGCATTTTCAGCCGATGCGGTTTGCTTTCACACTGCTCTCTACCAAATGAATCAAACCCTTTGAAAAACTTGTTCACCCCGTCGCCTGTGGTGGCGCTGCACATAGAACTACTGAAGGAAAGGACACAAACCTCTGAAGAAGACACGGAGTGCAACTTCCTTCTTCACAAAATGTAAACAAAGATGGAGTGATGTTGGATTTTAGCACCCACTAGTGCTAGATTTGCTCATCTGTTTTAGTTGCGTTTACCCAGAATGCCCTATGCTAGTCCGCTTCCTGCTTTTGGAGCAATCTCCAGTCCGCTTGTCATTCACATATGCATGCACAGGAGTTCACTTCTACTGAACAAAGACCTAGGTTTTAAGGCGGACCAGAGTTCGCTTTTTTGGTCAGAATTAGAGTTCGATTGTGGATTCACACCTCCACAAACAAACCAGACTTTCTAGTCAAACTAACTGAAGTTTGATTAACCTTCCTGCGGAAGAGATAGTGTCATTTACCCTGTGCACGGTCCAGTGGGGTCACACTGACCCCGCATGTGCTTTTACAAGTTTTTTTTTCTGTGTGGTTGAGAACTGATGGTCTGACAGGACAATCGCCGCCTTCCCCTCTGTCTGACCGTGACATTTGCTGCGCTCCTCCCGAGCGTCGCGCTAAGATTACAAAAGGGTTGAAGGAGACCAAACAGGGCTGGTGTGAATTCACAAAAAATAAATCTGTACTATCCATTATTCAGTGCATGACAAACAAGGCCTACACATTCATTATTTCAAAAGTCCCTATTTCTCCAGACTGCATACATGTGCAAGTTGTATGCATGGATGGACAGATACAACAATATTTTCATACCTACTCAGAATTGAAAATTACCTAAATTAAAATCACATTTGTAATTTTTTTTTTTTTTGAGTAGGAAACCCAACATCAAGTTCAAATCAAAAGGGAGACACAATCAAGCAGAAGCAAAGTTGGAAAGGATGGAGGCCCAGCTCGTTTTGAACAGAAGCACAATAGACAAGGCTTCCCCTCTCTTCACAGCTGAGTGATACGGTTTACATATGTTTGAATGAGAAGTGTGAAACAGTCTGCCTCTGAAATCAGTGTGAACTGTTTGTTCGTGGACAGCAAGCAATTAAAGTCCAAAAAACTTTATTGACGTGAAGCACGTTGTGTGGAACAGCAGAGACAAAAACAAAACAAAACAGCGACAAAAAAACAGCAGCATGGTCTGCTCCTTCCCTACGAGGATGGTTTATGGTAATATCACACCTCTACGGAAATCTCATCCCACAGTCCACAGGAGGCTTTCAATCCCGTCTGTCTGCAAATGGTGGGCCGCCACTGCATTCATTCCTGCTTCTCAGATAGATGTTTGTAATTGGAGCTCTAATTTATGATCGGGCCTCAGTGCAGGATAATGATATGGAGCATTGTAATTTGCTGATGCAAATTGTACGTTATAATGGGAAGCCATAAAAGCCTCGGCATCATCTCAGAGACTTGCCAAACACCCTGAGCGTTCATTACAGCCCTCATTAAAACATCCATGTCAGCACTGGGAGCTCTTACAAATGGAAGGAGCATGTAATTGCCGCTTGATTGTGGTATATGTAACATATGATAAAGTGGAATTACCACTTTATTTGTCTACGGTGTCCGTGAAACTTAATGGTGAGAGGGGCCTGCGGTAAACAAATCCTTGGAGCACGCTTTGATTGTTACATTATAGGCCTATTTGTTTAAAGTGGGGCAAATGTGAGTTAGGGGAGAGCGCATCCAGGACAAACTAAGAATCATGATAATCAAGGCTGGGCTTGTGGGGATAAAAGTAATGCTTTTACCCATGAGAGCCCGCATTGCATTTCGACTAACTTTAACATGGGTGATAGCAGGGAGCTTCATGTGGGAATACATTAACTGGATTTAATATGAGGAAAGGTCATTATTGCTCTTCTTTCTTACCAGGAACACAAGCTATCATCATGAATTAGATTTCAGGGCAGTAGAATTAGTATAATCCATGGAAGTCACCTTCAAGAAACCATTTGTATGAACAGACGCTTTGGCCAACAGGATGTAGTGCTCCACAGGAGCGTAAGAAAGGAGAGTTACATCCGGCACAACGTGAGCTACACAAGACAAAATAAGGTTTTGGGAAAACGTGTAATCTTTTTGTGTTGTTGTTTTTGTTCAGGATAAGGGGAAACACATCATTTGATAGCTTTTAAGTGAACATCGAAGCATCAGAGCAGATCTGTTGATTTTGGCAAAACTGAGTTATCATTTGGTACCAGCAGGCGGCGTGGTCTACCATGACAGACTTACTTACACCAAAATGGACTTACTATACTCTAAAATGTTCACTATGTAAATCTTTCACAAAGCTATCACTTAGATTAGCATTCCATTTTTATCTTTACTTGAACTAGATTTCTCACCATACAATGCAAAAAAAAATTAATGCACACACACACACACACACACTTTTGGGAGTGGTATCACTAATAACTTGTGATTTTGTTCCAGCCATAAGGTCTTTCAAAAACTCTTGAATTATGTAACTTCCAGGCGCTGATTTTGAATTCTTTCATAACAACATAAAAGATTAAGCATACAGATCCCTTAGCAGCTGGACGTCTCAGCTTTAAGTAGTATTTAAAGCAAAACCAACTGGTAAAAAGCAATTAGGAGTTCATTAAGAACGAGCGAAGTATGTTAGTCGTTATTTTGAGGACGGGTCATCACCGCTTTATGGAGTCGCCTTTTTATTCAAATGACTTCTCCTGGAGACCCATTTATGCTTGGTGCTGTTTTAATGCATCCCCATTAGAACAAAACCTGAGCTGCACAGCTTAAGATGAAGTTTCCTCTCACAGCTCTGAATGATAGCAGGCCTTTATCATCTGAGCTGTGTGCTCAGCCACTGGGAAAGGATTTTCAACCGCGCCATTCACCCAGGGCCCCAGAAGCCTGCAGCCTTTATCTGCAGACCCGTTGATTGATGTGTTATGGGACCTGCTGTGGTTAACAGCAATTTTTATCTGTTGCTAGCGGCAACAGCTCAGGTCCCTGGTGCACGAAAAGCAGCGAGATCCAGGAACTGAGGTCTGACCGCACAGAGGGATAAACAAATAGGGTTTCTTTCTTCTTCTTTTACAGCGGACAGCCCTCTTAGAGAGGCCCCTGACAAGGAGTGCCTCACTCAAAGGCCAGGACAATGTCGGGGCCCCAGCCGACTCCTGCTGGGCTCCCGGTTTCCATCTCTAATTTTCACCCTATGAAAAGTCAGTGGGATAGAGACACCTGCATGTCTCTGGAAATTAAGCAGAGTGAGAAAAAACTGGAAGAGGAATGCCGGAAAAAAAATGTCCGATGGAAAAAAGACAGAAAGATGCGGAGCAGCGATGCACCAATAAGAGTTTTGTGGTTGATTGTCATTTTCCATTTGATTTTTTTCGTCTTTCTGCTGCGAGCGATTCTTAAATATTTATGTTGGGAGCAGAGGCAGCATCATGTCTGAGAGAACGGTTATAGAAAAACGGTTATAGAAAAAAAACGGTCATATATTTTCATTGAAATATATGAAAACATTATCACAGAGTTGACATTTTAATCTGCTTTTAGCAGGATTAGCATAGCTTGCAAAACTGAAACTGAACAGTCGTCTATGTACTAATTCCTTAGAAAATGACAATCCTTGTCTTATCTCTGAGGTTTCCAAATCCAATATGCTTCCTAACAAGCACAGGTTGAAAGCTCAGAAGGATAAAATAAAGCAACTTTACTGTACCACATTAAGCCTTCTTGTTATTTGTTGGAAGAACTGCTCTCTCTCAGTCTCTTGCAAGTAAATACCTTCTTATTTCTATGTGCTTATAGAATTTGTCCTGCAGTAACAACTTCTACACCTGACTAGAAGAGCTGCCATACGCTGTGTTCACTGTGTTCACAGAGTTCTTACGTTGATCAAGATGAAAATTTTCGGATTCTGTTCACCAGCCTTTTTCAGTAACTGCGTTGCCATTGCAAATGTGTGCAAAACAATGTCAGAATTCCGCTAATGTAGAAAAAGCGCAGCTGTGGTGTGTCCATTAAATAAGAACCGCAATAAAAATCACACGTGAATAGGTTTGTTCACGCCATAAGTCATTAAAAAATATCCAACTACTTCCTGCCATCTTCTTCTTCGTGGTTTGCACCACTGGTAACATTCAGTTGTTGATTATGTGACTCGCATAATGCACAAAAAAGTACTTCCATCTCAGTTTAAGCTAATCTTAAGTCAGCCAATAAAACGACTCATCCTAGCGCAGTGGAAACACTGCAATTTTTCCGAAACTGTTGAGTTTCCATTAAGCAAATTTCTTTTCGAAATGTCAAATTGAGCAATTATATGGTCAATAGAAACACAGCTTCTGTCTCTCTATTTCTGACACAAAGAAAAAAGAGAAAGTTAAACACCAGTGACTGCGCAAAAAGAAACAAGAAACACAGCAAGTTATTGCTACAAAAATTATATTGTGCAAAATGTTAATTTGTATTCAATCGTCTTATATTCACTGGATGCAACACTTAATACAATGAATCACTGTTGCTTTGTGCAATGCAGCGTGAAAGTTTTATTAGATAATTATAATTGACATAATCCAGTATTTGATTGAGATCTTTAGAAAAAGCCTCATCTGTAAGGGAGATACGTGTCTTTTTCTCCACAACAAAGAGGGGTCGTAGAATCCAAATCAATCTAAACAAAACTGTTAAAGGATGCACACATGACTCTGAGATAGCTCTGTTTAGAGAGTAGACTCATTTAGCGTTAAACGTGATTATGACAAGCTGAACGGACGTCTGAGAGCCTGAGCTTTCGTGATCAACCAAAAACACTCCAGCTAAGGTTTTTACTCCCTGACACCGTGGAGATAAACCTTCCCAAAACAGACTAGTCAGATTATACTGTCACAGACATAGCTCTGTGCTTTTATCGTGCGTGAAAACAAGAGCTGTTTCTTGGCCTTGGGTGGTTTCAAAAGATTGGGGGTTGGAGACTTGAGCTTAATCACTTCATCTGAAGGGAAGGAGTGGTGTGTTGTCTTTTAAGCTCAGCTGAAATGCCACCCCACCAAACCCATCTGCCCCCCCACCCCCATCCCTTTTTCAACCTGCGAGGTTCAATCTGCCCAGCCCACAGGAAGAAACAGGATGGCCAGATCATTGTAAAGAGATTTTGTGACATTTTCTGCATCTCTTGCAGCACCTATTTCCCAGGTGCAGAGGGAGATGTTGGGGTTCTTAATATTGAAGCCCCAGAGAGTATGATAAATTGCCTGGAACCCTCGCACATCTCTTCTTGAACAACAAGCAGGTGGAAAACAAAGGAAACAATGCCCACATAGTTCCCCACTGCAAAGGTTATAAAGAAGGCACCCAAAGCGTTGAGAGAATTGGTTTGGGAAACAATTCCCTATCCAGTTCTCCACAGTGATTGAGACGGTAAGGATAAGTCGAAGTGTAGCTTATCTGTTGTCACTCGGTGCTCCAAAGATTAGTTCTAATTCTCGTCCCTCTTCAGTCACTTAGCTAAATGTCACCGAAAGTCTAGTGATGACACAGAAGCACAAATGCCACGTTATAACAACCTGACATAGTTCATACATTACTACTGAGAAAAGTTGCTTTTACTGTGACAGAAAAGAACCAAAGCTTACATTTCACCTTAAAATATGAGATATTTATTAGATCCGCCAATTGCCCACCTCTGGTTTTTGTTTGACTTGGTGATTTTCGTTTTATTCAATTCCAACTTCCCTTGTAAAATCATAACGCAAGAAATAAAAATAAGAGTGGTCATTAATTATTCATGGTACAAGCACAGAATAAAATATATCCTATCTGTGAGTGAGATAGAGAGCATTTGCTAGAAAATAGGGTTTTATTATCATCAAAATAGACTAAATGGGAAAAAAAATTGATTTTAAACCTGTCTTTAGCATCTTATGCTGCAGATTAGCACAAAGTGGTTAGCTTTACCAAAACAAACTCAACCTGACATGGTAGCCTCAGACTGAAACATCGAAGCCCGGAGAGGCAGAATAACAGGGAAGCATGAACAAACTGAAATTTGATTGTAGCTGCCAAGCAGAGAGACTGTACGGTGGCCTGTAAGAGACATTCAAAGCCTTGTTACTGCAACGCACCAGGTTAATTTTTCTCCATTTCCTTCAGCTAGCAAATTTTTTTTTTTAAGTGGTAAGGATTAAACTAAAACCGATTTTAATAATTACCATGATGTATTTTAGTATTAGTATTTAGTTCATACAGAGGAACCACTGAATAAAAAATGGATCTGTTCCAAAAGGCAATTTTTTAATCTTGTAAATGTATACATGGAAACATATTTTCCCATTGGCAGTTATGGAAATTAAGATCATTTCTACCTACTAACGACACGCCTGCCAAAACATCTTCAACATGAGAGAGAATCTAACTCTACATTATGGCATTGCTTTCATTATTTTATTATCCTCTAAATTATTAGAAAATAAATAACCAAGGAAACGGACATAATGGAAATGGTTAAGAGGTAGATTTTCTTTTTGGGAGGGGGGTTTGTTTTGAATGGTCCATTATGACATTATGGTGTGGTCCAAATCCTAGAACATTCTGCACCGGGCCCAAACCCAACAACAACAAATGTCAGCGATTTCAAACAGTTTGAATGCTGGGTGCACTGTGTGCCCGGACTGTAATTACTGCCTGACAAATATAATGTAGCAGAAGCGTGGTGAGAGAGGACTAAAATAATAATAATAATAATAATAATAATAATAATAATAACAAAATAATAAAAATACTGCTGCTTTAACTACCCCTACTAGTATAGGGATTATAAAACAATTAATGTAGAAATTAAAAAGATCACTGATAAATTTGCACGGTGTAATAATTATTGAGAAATTTCAAACTTACCATAAGAGTTCACTTTACGTGAAATTGATAATATATTCTTTTAAAATAAAACAGCATTTTTGAGTTGGGGGGGAAAAACTGTTTGAGGAAAAACAGAAACTTTCTTCAACTGTAAAGCTGCAGTATATAAGTTTAACAAAAATATGTTTTTACCATAACTAATAAAACTATCACTATGTCATGACAGTATAATATGAGACAGATAACCTATGACCTCCTCCAGTGCTACTATTGCTGTCTGAAGAAATTTACTGCTCCTGGTCAAAAACAACCAATCAGAGCCAGGAGGAAGGTGAATCAACCTTGTGTATGTGCTGCTACATGTGCTAATGGCAGAGAGACAACTCACCGTTCCAGGAAAACCGCTTATCCACCATCATCATTGACTATGCTAACTAGCCTTAGCATTTACAACAGGCTATGTTGTGGTGAACACAGCAGAGAACAAGAGGGAGGGTAAGAGCAGCTTGCACATGAGAGTGACTGATAGCGCTAAGACCCTCCTCCTGGCTCTGATTGGTTGTTTCTGACTGAGTGGCGTATTTTTGCGGTTAGTACTGGGAGAACTGGGAGAAGGCAGAAGTGCTTAACACTTTTTTCACTGAAAGTGAAGCATCATGTTATGCTGTCAAAACATGTTGATTTTTTTTTCTCTTATAGTCGTAATTTAATAAAGAGAAATTGTTTATCAAAAATTAAAAAAAATTTAAAAAAATCATGAAATCCGTTGCCAGAATGTCAAACTTGAACTGAAATGTTTCGTCATATTAGACATATTTAATCTTCTCTTACTGGTTCGGGTCAGTTAAACAGTCTCCACACACACGACTGATTAGTTTTTACCTGTGGGGAGGTAAATCATTAGATCTTGATCAATTTAAATAGTTACTTATAAGATTACTTATCAATGACACTGCGGGTCTGTCTTGCTGACACTCCATTTAGACACACAGCATTCCTGATTCTTTTCTAACGTTCTGTTCTCTCTCCTACTCCTGTTTTTCTTCTTCACTCTCCTCCTCCTCCTCCTACAGCCTTTCAGCCTCTGCCCTGCAGTTCCCTGTAGCTCCTCTGACCCAGCACCCTGAGCCCTCCTTCAAAACCATCGTACTGTAAAGCCCGGAGCACTTGCAGATAAGCAGCCCCCAGAAATCAAGCGGACCCTGCAGCCGAGCAGATTGAGTGTCAGAGATCAGTACCCAGGAGGTGCCTGGAGGCTACAAACACTGCAGATAGCACCATCAGATAGCCGGCGAGGGGGAGCCAGACAACATGAAACTTCCTGGCCTCGTTACTAGACTTTGCTTTGCTTGCACAATCTCCCCCCTCCCGCCTCTTCCTCCCACACCACTACCTCCGAGCCAAACTGCACCTCTCTCCCTCCGAATCCCTCCCCTTCGCCTTTCAGATAAAGAGAAGGCCTCGTTCCCTTCCGACTTAAACTGACAGCTCGAGCCAAAGGGCTCTGCCAGCTTTTTTTTGGAGGTCTTGTTTGTTTTCATCCTTCTGTGAGTGTGCTGATGCCGAGGAGCAGGAATGTGACATGTTCTATTAAAACAACATAAAAAAAAGAAAAGAAAAAAAAAAATCCCTCCCCCCGATTCCACAGAGATCAATGTTTTTTGAAGTTTGCTTTGTTCGGCGCTTTAACAGTAGCCCTTTGAGGCAGATTAAGGATGACAAACCATTTATAGTTGCTTTGTTTGTTTGGGTGATTGCTTCCGAGCTACAATAACCTGCACCATATGCCGCTTATCTGCAAATAAGGAGCATGTTTTAAATAAAGTACCTCTTATGAGTTCCCTTTTTAGCAAAGGACATAAAGGACAAGCGCTGTCTTCATTATTCCAAGACTTGACACATCATGGCAACAAACAGTGGAGAGGAGAAAAGCGCTTTACTTCGTCAATGCAAAGGGGGAGGAAAACAAATGCTTAAATGGGATAAAATAGGAAGTCGAAAAGATTTTACAAACAATAAAAACAAAGTAGCTCCTTTTTTTAGGTTAACTATAGAAATGAACTCTAAAACATTTGCCCATTTACAAATTTGCTATATTAAATTGCTCAGATCGTCAAATCAACAAAGATAGCCTGAGTAAATACAAGATGTTTTCAAGTGGCAATTTCCTCTTGTGAAGGAAAAATAAATACAAATTCTATGCTATACCAACCTGGTCCTGTCAAAACAGGATTAGCCAGAGGAGCAAATCCAGGATCCCGACTGGGCCTGATTGCTACCATACCAGTAGAAAAACAAAAGTACTTTAACAGCATCTGTCCAGCAACATGAAGTTAAAAAACGAGTCATTCTTCTATTTAAAGAGATTCAGAATAGAATAGAATAGAATAGAATAGAATAGAATAGAATAGAATACCTTTATTAATCCCCCAGGGAGGAAAGTGACATTTCCGTACAGCCCGTCCAAAAACAAAAAAAACAGACATAAGATGTGGGCAGACAGGTGCCTGAGGCAGCAAAAATGGGAGGCACTGTCCTTTCATTAGATGACAAAATCTAATGAAACAAAATATCTGCAAATGGAGCTAAACATAGAACAGTGACGAACCTTGAGAGTGGCTGGTCTACCAGATTTACTCCAAGAGTGCATTTCCAACTCATCTAGCAGGCAAGAAAATGAAAACACTGCATGCCTCACTGGTTTGAATCAAAGTCACTGTTGATGATCCAACAATAAGTAAGATACTGGGCAAATGGCATTCAAGGGAGAGTTCCAGGGCCAAAGCCAATGCTGGGGCTGAGTTGCTGTTTCAGAACCTGGACAAGTTCTGCTGTCACCCAGGAAATCTTAAAGGAGAAGACAGAGCAATTGGTTTGTAACCTTCAGTTAAAGCTCACTTGGATTAGGTAGCAGGTCACCACCATGTCCCTCAAAAACAAAACAAAAGGTTTTAAAGGCCTAGTAAAGAACTAGCAAGTCTACCTCTAAATGGCCAAAAAACAAACCACAAAACACATTTTGCAAGTCAGGACATGAATCTGATAGAAATGCTGTATTATGAACTATGTTACTCTTGCTAATGCCCAGGATGAGTTCTTAGGTTAGAGCACCAGGTCGGGCTGGATAGTTGTTGTTTAACTCTAAACAAAATTAGCTTTTGAATTGAAAACTATTGCACTTTTATTTACTCAGGTTATGTTTGATATTAAAACAGTTTTGCTGATCTGAAACATTTGACTGTGACCAGAAAGACAAACCAAAACAAAGAGGCAATCCTTCAACACCGTGTTCTATAAGAAAACCCATCGAATGCACTCCTTTTTCAAGAATCATTAGAAACTTCTAATCCAAATTTTTTAGATGTAGCTGCCATCCCACACCTTGCCTTATTTAAGGAAAACAAGATTTATATCGTAATGAACGTCAAGATGCCCCACTGACTGTTACCGCAGGAAAATGTGAAACTCGGTGCCAAATTGTACTGCTGGCGAATGGCGCCGATCAATGCCAATAAAGCGGGGCCCTTTTTGTCAAGGTAGTGCAGGACACCTTCCCACAATTTAATCATTCAGTCAGCCAGAATTAATGTTCCTAATATCATGATTTCTCCATTACTCTATTTAACATAATTAAAATGTCGAGCGCCGGGGCCATAAAGCGAGTCGTTGGAGATTGTAATTCAGCCGTAAAGCTATGAAGCATGAAAATGTCACTTACCGAGTAGCCGCGGCCCGACAGAGAGTGAGTGGAGCTCTGTGGGGAGAGAGAGGAGAACAAGGATGACCTTTAAGGAGCGATTCACTCGCTCACAGAGACATGATGAAGCAACGTCGCTTTAATATCAATATTCACGTTAACCTTTTGCCCACCCTGTCATGTACCCAACACCTGCACACATCGCTCCTTTTTCCTCCTGGCTGGACGGAGGAGGAGATCCAGGGGAAACCTGCCACTTAGTTTCTCAGGGATTGTGGTGATGATGTCACACTTCACTGAGAAGGATTTACTTTCAAATCAGAAAACCAGCTAGATTTGCTCATTTTTGGGGGCTCAGCGACCAAGCTAAACCATATCTAGCAAAATAAGCATTTTATAAATTCAAACATTGTGGCTTTTCCAGCACCGGAGGTTAAGCAGTAGTGATTTAATGAGACACTAACCATTAGATCAGAAATGAATGCCAGTTGAAGCTCAATAATCCAGTCGGTCAGTGAATGCCCCATACCAAGAGCTAATGGGTCATGGTGACAACAACACTCTTCGATGTGGATGGTTTTACTAAGGTAAGAGTCAAGTGTCTAAAAATGAAGCCAGAAGAAGCTTTGAGATTAAATAAACTAAAAAATGAAAAACATTTTTTATTTTCTATTGCTTAACTAACAAGTTTCATCAAAGGATCACAAAATAGACCTGTTTTCAACCTCTGTTGGCTAATTTTGGAGAATTGACAGCTTTTGGAAATTTCAGAGTCAAAGACAATGCTAACGGCTCGAACTGTGCTAATCACTAATAAAATATGCAAAGGTTATGACTGACTACCAGATCCATTTTGTGTTTGGTTTATATTGCAGCAAGGTGTTGTTTTCACAAATAACCTGCCTTGGAGGAGCAGATTATTAGCATCTCCAAAGCTCAAATAATCCCTGAACTACGACCCAAAACCCGAGTGGAGTTTTAAAAAAAAGAAAAAAAGAGGTTTCATGAATTTACATCAGCACAAAAGAGCAGAGAGAGGAGGAAGTTCAAGCCATCTCTTCCATCGATAACAATGAGCAAAGATCACATCTCCAACTTCAGCGGCTCTCTGCCTGACTTTCTAACCATAAAACCAGACGGAGACTTAAAGGGAGGAGGCAAAAGCAAATGAGGTGGACTAGCAGCACTGCCAGCAACTTGTGGTCTCATCCGGGACATTTTGCTGTGAATTGTCATCTCTGCTGTTCGGATATTGAGCCGTTAGCATGTCATGAGGATCATGAGTCATAAAGCGAGGGAGTCTTCAGTCAGAGGCTTCTTCAAATTCATCGCAAGACTGACTGCTGCTGCATCACCTTCCACCACAAGTCTTTGAAGATGCTTGTATGGCATGAGTTACAACAGTGTTTAATTTCACTTTTTGGGATTAATACAGTTTTCTTTTGAATTGAATTTGAAATTAATTAATGCACGGAAAGCTAATCTAAACTTTTAACATTTTTTGAGAGCAGCTTTTTTATAATGCACATTAATGCAAGACTTAAGGAACTGTAATACTTATGTAAATAGAACTTTAATGCAATTCACCTGATGTCATTATTTTATCTAATCTTTTTATTATCATTATTATTTCAATCTGTGCTGCCTTTACCCAAGCCAAATCATATTAGATGAGCTTATTGTATCGAGCATGACGAGCTCTTTATGAATTTATGGAAGGGTTTTGGAACGCCGTCAAACTAACTCTGAAATTTTTTTAAACGTAGTTCCCCCAAAATGCTAAGCAAAGCAGATGAGGTGGACTAGCAGGACTGCCAGCTTTTGTTCTGTTCTCTGGCTCTCTGTGTGTCACAGCGCAGCACGAATACCAATCTCCAAATCCCTTCCTCCACTTCCACTTTTCACTGCTTTTATTCCTCCGTCTAGATTGGCAATTTCTCCCCCCCTGGTCTCTGGAGGGAACTTTTCTGCTAGAGCAATTTCATCCATAGGTACACCTTCAATCCAAAATGACCTCCCCCACCACACACACACGCACGAGCCCACACCTCCTCTGCCCCTGCCTCCCTTGTTCTGCACTCTCCCAGTGCCCCTCAACTATTCACCTACACCTGCTCTAGGCATCAGCCCTTCATCAACGCCTGTGTGCCCCTCTGATTCGCAGGACAGCTCCTGCGGCGACGATTACCAAGGAGTCCTGCCGCGAACCGGAAAGCAGGCCCTGTGGGAATCAAAAGGCTATTCCCTCTCTCCTCAACCTCTCTGCACCCCTCGCTGCCACAGCGAGAGAGGAGAGAGCAGGCAACACTGCACAGAAGGTAAAAAAATAAAATCTGTAAATACAAAAAAGACCAAAAAGGAAGGCAGAGTGTGCTCTTATTTCTAGGGATGCATGCTGTTTCGTCAGCTCGAGTCTATATGCGTGTGTTTGTGCAAGAGCATATGGGCATAGGTGGAGGGAAGCCGGAGCCGTTAGGAATTAGTCCTACTATGTAGAGTTCATTCAACTTGGAGCATTCTGAGTAGAAAGAGAGGCTTATTTAAATGATAATGAGGGACAATCCATTGGATTTAGTGCTGGTGAAGGAGGGGAAAAAATAAAATAGAGGAGGGAAAGGGGGGGGGCTCCATTAAAACGCCAGCGGTTCATAAGCCATAGGGTCGGCATACAGCTAAACACTCTCTCTTTAAAAGCCATTATACATGGCTCTCAATGGATTTCTGCAGCGCTTAGGACTTCAAAAGGATTTAGAACCCGCCCAGGAGAGAGGGGAAAGTGGGGGGAAGGGGGAAGGGGATGGTGGCAGACGAAGAGTGTGTGTATGCGTGGTGGTTATGACGGCTAATGGCGAGAGGGATGGGGCGGATGCTGGCAACATTTAAGGGTTAACTAAACAGCCTTGGAGAACAAAAGTGTTGCTAAATCCAGCCCCTAATCCTCTCCCTATTTTCTTGCTCCCCCTCCACCCTCTTCTCCTCCACTCTCTTGACAATAAAGAAAGAAAGAAAAACACGGCAATGGGAGGGGAGTGTCCAGCCCGTGAATTTTTTAAACCACCCGGTGGCAGAGGGTGATTTCTGCCACCGCCGGGGGAAAGCCAATCAGAACAAATCAATGTGTGGTCCAGCTGAAGAGACAAAAAACTGAAGTTGTTGTCTTTGGACCTGAAGAGGAATGATCTAGAGTCAGAATGCAGCTTCATTGTTACAGCTGGCAACGAGAGATCAGGTCTGAAATCTGGGTGTAGCGATGGAATCAGACCTGAACATTCAGAAACACATAAAGACAGATACAAAGTCGGCCTTTTAGCTCCTAAAGAACATTTCCAGGTTTAAAGGACATAGAGAAACTCATCCATCCATTTATCTTTAGTTGCTCAGAGAATAGACTTAAATACTTTTGTTAGTTTATAAATCACCTAACAGCTTAGCAACAGAATACTTTAAAGATCTGCTGCTGTTGTATCAACTTTCCATTCCACTAATGTCCAAACACGGAGAAGCAGCATTCAGATTATGCGGTCCTTTAAATTGAAACAAACTTCCGGAAAACTGCAAAACAGTTGAAACACTGAGTTCCTTTAAATCAAGGCTAAAACACCAACCTGCTTAAAGTTTCCTTTGATTAGCAGTAAATCAAACACTGATCAACATATTTGATGTGTATTTGCTTGATGATTGGTGACAAAATGTGATGTTTATTGCTTGTTTCTTGCATTATGTTGTTATGATGTAAAGCACTTTGAATTGCCTTGTTGGTGTAAATGTGCTATACGAATAAACTCGACTTCTAGAACCAAGATGGGGGTAAATGTACGTCTGCCCTCAGTGGTAGAACGATGAGGTTGCGTGTGTATGTGTGTGTGTGTGTGTGTGTGTGTGTGTGTGTGTGTGCGTGTGCGTGTGTGTGGGTAGGCGTATGTGAAGGTACCACCCTGTTCTCTGCGCTACACACATGCGAAGGAAGCCACCTCACATTTCCCTAATCCTTCTGCGGCTCAGTGGTGAAGCCCCGCTGCACTGCAGGCACAATTACCTAGTCAAAATAAGCAGATAAAGACCCTCACCATGGCAATGAACAAACAACATCCCCCTGGAATTTTTTATTTTTTTAACTTTACTTCCCACCCCCTCTTCTACCAAATTGATGCATGACTGTTTTTTTTTTTCTGTTGTTTTTTGTTTTACAGGCAAATAGTCAGGCGTGCCATTTGTCTCTCTTTCCTTTGGCGGCAAGACAAGAGAAATTCGTTTTACCCGTCGCCGACGCGGCATCATTAGTCGAGAGCTCTTAATGCCGGGGAGCCACTTTGATGTGGTGGAGCACGTTTTATGAAAATTAGCAGCGCTTTCAACGCGCTCGTCGAGATTTCACGGCTCTGTAAAAAGAAACTAAAAAAAAAGGTATATTTATATTTATAAGTGATGGGGACAATGTGGCGGTGAGGAATGTTGCCAGGCCTTAACTAGAGTAGAGACAGGAAGAAGGCAGAGAAGCAGGACAGTGGGAGGAGAAATGTTAATGGCAGGCAAAGAGGGAGAGAGGTGGATGGATGGATGGATGGATGGATGGATGGATGGATGGATGGATGGATGGATGGATGGATGGATGGATGGATGGATGTGCCATGGTTACAACGCTCAGCGTCTGGCCGCCGTTTATTTGGCAACAGATTAGAGAGACATGCCACATCTAACACCGTCTGCGATTACAGCATGCAATTTTCAACAGTGAATCCCCCAAACTCTTCCTCTCTGTCCCCCCCCCCCCCTTCCAGCCCACAACCATCACCACAACAACCGCCGCTCCTGTCACCCCCACCTCCTTTCTATTCGCTCCCCCTCCCTCTCGGTGCTTGTCGTATATCCCTGTCAGAGCTGTCAACAAGCGCCGGTCTTTTATCTGACAAGCCCGCCTCTTCCTCCTGACTTTTTCATTAAGAGACACCCTTTTATACAAATTTGAGAGAAATAGCATAAGGGGAGGGAGTGGAGGGATGTGGGTGCGGGGGGGGGGGATATTGTGCAGAAGGAGCTGAGAAGCACAGTAAAGAAAAAAAAAAGAATGAAAATAAAAAAATAAAAAATTAGCCTGGTTGATTTAAAAAAAAAAAATCTGTATTAAGGAACTTCTTTGTATCCCAGCTAAAATGCTGACTAGCTTAAAACAATGAACCTAATGAGTTTGTATTTTCTTTGTTGTTGTTTCCATCATTTCTCTCCTCTACAGGAAAAAAATAAATAAATAATCTCCATGTTTTTCCCGCCCTTCTCTGCAGGCTTTCTTTGGCTAAATGAACAATCAGGTTTCGTTAGGTTTGGGAGGCTCCTGCTTGACAGGCATTAGTTAAGAATCATATTTCTACATTCTTTAAAATGAGACGCTCGGGATTTTGCATAAATTCTCATTACTTTCCCCTGTTTCTAAATTGCATTATTTTATTCCTTACGCCGCGGCGATGCCTGGCTTCCGCTCTGATTTGCCACCTACTCCTCTGACTAAATGGGTTTGCATATGGATGTCGGTGAGGCGATAATTGGAGCGTTTCTTTAACTCGTTCCATTCTGGGGTTGGCAGGGGTCAGCTCACACCAGGCTGATTTATGTTAAGTCATCTCTACATTTAACCATGAGGCCAACTTGCTGTTCCTGTCTTAATCATTTCCTGTATGTCGGTTTCCTTATTAATGCACAAGAGCTCTACGAGGCGAGAGCACCACACCACCTGTCCTCTGATTTCAGCCTCAGTGCACATTCAGTGCTGCCATCCTCTGTCCAAATTCTCATTTTATGGGTTTCTAGGTTGAGTCTGTGGGAATGAAAACTGCAGCTCTCAGTGGGAGGTCTGGGGAAAAAGGGAAGGTTCTTGTTCAGGGGACTCACCTCGCTGAGTTGCTCCTTGGAGTTGCTCCTGTGCGGCCGACTAAATTCTTGGAAAGTCTCGTCCTCTCTGAGTTTGACCGGACGGGGCGCCAAAGGTTTGATCTGCCGAAGGCACGCGAAGAAAGAAGTCAGAAAAAACTATATCGATAATCACACAAAAACCAACATGTACACAAGTTGAATATACCATTTACATGACCTTCCCAAAAAAAAACAAAAAAACACATCTGTTAAATCATTTCAAATGTCATTTTAATGCCACAAACTTCAGTGAATGGTTGGGCAATTTGGATTTTTTCCACAATATTTTGTAGTACTATTGCGACAAGTTGACTTACTACCTACTTTTAGGTAATTCTATGGCTGTGAATGCGTGATGCGGGAATCATACTGTCACAAACACAAGTACAGCACTTGAGAAACATTCCCATTTGCTTTAAACCTTTATTCCACTTTCTCTCTGACCTGTCTGTTGTGTTCCTTGGTCTTCGCAATGCTGTTTCTTCTTTCATGTTCACTAATAAACCTACTTCAAAGTGTGTTTTTTAAATTACTGGCTGTAAAACAGAAAATTCTTTTTTTTCTATGTAAAAGGAGTACAAAAAAAAAAAGAATAAAGAAAAATTTCACTTGTGCTTTATCAGCTCATCACCTGACTGAAACACAGCGACCATTACAGATCCACAGACCAAAGGAGCCAAGACTCCCACATGCTGTTATTTAATCACTAATTCACTATTATTAACTATCAACAATTAAATAGTTGAATAGCACTGTGATGGACTAGTGGCCTGTCCAGGGTGTAGCCTGCCTTTCGCCATATGAGTGCAACCCTGCAAGGATAAATGGTTGTAGACGATGGATGAGTTGAAGTAATTGTACACCATTATAAGGGTTACTCAACCAGTCATTAGCACATTGAAGTAACAAAAACAATAGGGTTTGTTTTCCTTTGAATTTGGAGCTTTTACGACCTACAGTACATCTTGGTGTAAATTACTCCAAGACGTAATTTAAACCATCTTGGAGACTTTGATGTCCAAAATGTAGGTAGATCAAACTCTCAGGCTGGCATTCCTAAAGCTCTCTCTTTATTTTATTCTCACCCACTATTTATAGCCACAACAACTGAGAATATCTGTGCAGCATAAGTACAATAGACACATGAATTGTTTTTTAAAAAAATGGAAATCTGAAAAATATCTACCAGCTACCACCAGACAGAAAGGTTTGTTCATCCTATTTTGAAAATAGCTCACCATAAGTAAACGGTACACTTCAGTTAAAATATGATGGATCTGTACCTTTTAATTGTAGCTCTGGTTTCATGTCAAGGGTTTGTTTGTTATCCTTCATCCGTCTCAATTCTTCCACAGCTTTTAAAGAAGGATGCAAGTCATTACACATTTTGATCTGTAATGACAGCACTTTGCAAAGTGTAATGTTCCAATTGCTGATTTTTGTGCTTTTATGATGTAACGCACTTTGAACTGCCTTGTTGCTGTAATGTGCTTTACATATTAATCTGATTGATTGATTTATATGTATATATAATTGTGTGCATCTGTTTTTGTTAAACATAACTGTACAAGTGAGTGCATGTTCTCTGACGCGCATCAGTGTTACCCTTATAATAAACGCTTTGCTTTCTTGCAGCCTGTCAAGCCACACAGTTGGCGTGTCTTCAAATTCCCAGCCAGATGGGAGGTTGACGAACTCGGTGAGGGGGACCCGGCGCTGATGGGGAGTAACCAATGAAAATGCCTCTCTCTGCTTCTCCATCTTGGCATACAACAGTGATGACTGTGGGGTGTAATCCATTTGACTAGCAGTGAGCGTGTAGTAGCTCCCCCGGTGGCAAGTGTGGTGTCTGGCCCCGGTCTCCTGATCTCCACTGTAATTTAAGCAGATCACTGCTACAATTAACCTTTCCTGGTAAATATCAATTATGGCCCCCGGCTGGGCTAGAATTAAAAGGGTCATCAGCTAATCTGACAGGTCCTGTACGCTACCACCTGGCTGGGAAAGAGGGGGAAGACAGGGCAGCCGAGAGAGGAAGTGTTTGCCTACCCTTGTGCCCACCAGCGTACATGCCAAGCAGACAATTCACTTTTAATTACCCTGCTGCTGCCAAGGCCTGCACGCTGATTGGCCAAGGGGCATTGGCAGTCCGCTGAGGTCAATAGTGATAGTGTAGGGGCTAAATAGGGGGAGATGAAGGAAGGAGGGGCTCCTACTGAGCAATCAGGAAGTAGTGATGGAAGGAAGATAGACCTGGCAGGTGGGCCTAATCAGGTTTGACTTCCACATCTAACCGCGTCTCCCTCAGCCTTTCTCAGTTTCTCTAGACTTGCTGTCACCCTAATCACTTCTTGAATCTCAAAATAGAAGGTGGCCCTTTTGATTTCCTCCTCTCAAAAGGAGCACAAAGAGAGCAATCCTCCTTGGCAGGCAGGCAGGCAAGCAGGCACATCAGCAGAGACAGAGCTTCGAGGTACAGTCGGTGTCACGTCGGTGTCAAGTGTTGTTGTTGATTACTTTGTTTGCCCACCATCGGTATTGCTGACAAATTCCTGAAGGCACCCAAAGTATTTTCATCTTCTCCAGGGCCCTGGGGGTACATTACCACGTCCGCAATCAATTTGGCAATTGATCAGAGCAAAGCTTCTAATTAGGCATCTAGGTTAATGATGCGGCATGCAAGAACCATTCCCCAAGCTGCAGTTCAATGGAACAGAATGGCAATTGATCTGGGAAGGAATTCGCAGACTCTGACAAAAGACTGGCAATCCTGACTGCCTGTGATTATGTAGGGACTAACTTCCTGTCTGGGGAGGTGCCTAATTGGCCTGGGTTCTTCTTTCTTCCTTTTAGTGTTGTTCTAACAATACAGTTACTCATCAGAGGAGACGTCTATGATGTAAAATAGGCCTTTAATTTGGAGCTGATCGCAATGAAGCAGATTCTAGCATCAGCATTGTTAGCGGCTAAGGCTTAGCCAAGCACGGTACTCCCCGAGGGCTTGCAAATGGTTTGGATTTCGTTTGCGGTTTTGTTTTGTTTTGTTTTTTCTAGTGCCAAGCCAAAATGTTTTTACACAAATTATTTAAAAGAAGTGGGGGCTTATTAAGTGCTTTTATAAACTGAATATTGCCAGACAGACAGCAAGTCTTTATTATCCGATTCAGTCAACAAAGCAACTCCTGTCCTCCTTCAAATTAAGAGCAAGTATCTTGCTACATACTACTATTTAATAAAATGAAAGAATGTTTGTGTTTGAGAGAGGTGATCATTCCCTATTTAAAAAAAGTAAATAGTAGAACATCGAAATACAAATTTAATTCATTCAAATGAGATTTTCGTGTCTTGAAAACCACAAGTTACATTTATTTGGTCCAAAATCACTGTAATCTTTTAAACTATACATTCCTCCTAGCAGCAGTAATATTGAATGGCAAAATGCGACCAAAAAATGTAAATAATAATAATAATGAACTTGTTTCTGTTTGAAACAAACCCAGTTGCCACAATTGAGGCAATCATTCAGTTTTTTTGACTTATTCTGCAGAATTTTGCAATTGGCCCATTAGCCAACACAATGGCCAAAGATTTTGGCAGCAATGGCACCCTGTACATCCCCATATTTAAAAGTTCTGGCGAAACTAAAGGTTTGCAAGTAAAAATAGGCAAATTTATATGAGTTTTTTTTCTGGCCTGTGGTTGAAATGCACCACAACATTGTTTTTGTACTGAATTACTCGCCAGCAGATAACAGATTTGTTTTGTCAGCACTGAGGAAAAAAAGTTTAAACTTCTTTCCCAAATTGAAAAATCACAACGAGCTGTGCAGTACGACTGCTTGGATACCAGCCAAGGTCATCTTCTACATTTATGTAGAGAGTAAAATACATGTTTGAAGCATTCATGCTCATTCAGAGGTTTCAGAAGCTTTTCCACTCTGGAACCAGTGGAAAGGCTTTGGTTAGGCTTCATTCACTAATGAGCTGTTCAAGAAATTCGCAGTTAGGGATTCGTTTTTTTATTTTTATTTCACGTTCCTTTTAAACAGAGACATTCTTAAGAAGTAGTCGGGCAAGGTTAATCAGGTTAAAGCAATGAATGTGAGTAATTGTGTTTGTGTTGAGGAGGGTTCAACATGATGGGTACGACTTAAGTCTATAGATGTTAAATAGAAAGGAGAAAAAAAATCACAGCTAAGTAAAAGCTTGGGTTTTACATGAATAATGTACTAGAAATTAGCTCCATTAGTCTCGGTATTGAACATGTCTGCAGTCTGTCTCTGGAGGCCGCTGCTTTGTGCTCTTTAATTATCTTCAAAGGACCCTCCAGCATCTTAATTTCCCCCTAGTTGAGTAATGCTGGCTGAGGTCTGTACATTTATAATACTCTAACCCTGGGTTAAGTTACAGACACCCCCTGTGAAGTACAGCCTACACCGGGCAGAGACGGCTCACATCAGAACGCGCTCGGCTTGGCTGGCCCTCCCTTCTCTTCCTTCGCTGCCCTTGCGGTGTCAATCAATCCGCAGCTTGTCAGCAGGGAGCTGGCTGAAGGCTACAGGGTGAAGCTTTGTTGTCCTGCTCCTTTGATCCTCCCTCCTCCTTCACTTTGCGGGGGGCGCAGGGAGTGAGGGGGCATCAGAAGGCCTGTGTGGTCTCCCCTCGTCCTCCTCCTTGGATCAGAGAGCCTGTTAGTTCTGACCTCACTCCTCTCCCTTTCTTCTCTCACTCTGCCTCAACTCTCCTTGGCTGCCATCACCTGTCATTAGCACTGAGGGGAAGCTGCGCCTCCTTCTTGTCCCGGTGTCAATCCTCATTACTTTAGGATCTTGGACCTCGCCCTCCCACCTGCTCCTTCCTTTCAAGCTCCCTCGATGCTCTTCTTCTTTTTCAAGCTACGACGCTGCTCTTGGAGCTTCGCCGGCGCAGGACAAGGAGGGGGAAGAGAAGGGGGCAAAAAGGGATTCGGGAAGAAGCTGAAGATGACGGATACAGATCATTTCTCTAATTTGTTCTGAAAAGTGTCCTGCGCAAAGGACCCTCACCTCTATTAACCCGGCGACAAGCTGCTGCTGCTGCTCAGGGAGGCGTCAGCAGAGTGCGTGTGTGTGTGTGTGAGGGCGGCCCAGTGGTGTGGCAGGCGGAAACACCTCGGTGCTTAGTGCCGGGCTGCGGCACCAGCTCAATCTATTGGCTCATTATCCCCCACGCCCAAGCTGGGGCGCAGACAAGTGCACTTTAGGGCCACAGGCCAAATTGATTCATCTGCCTTCATTTTGTTCAGGCACAGAAGAGGCAGCTGCTTGGAGAAAGAGGGGGTGAAGGGGACGGAGCTGTAGACGAACAGAGACGGAGAGTTGAGCGTTTCGAAGAACGGATGCATCTGGAGAGTTCTGTGTTTGTGGGTGTGTTGCTCACCTGTGTGTCACCGTGAGATCCCTCACGTACGCTTCTTTTCTCTACGAATTAAGCAGCTCCCATTTAATCAAATTCGAAACATACGCCTCCCCAATGCCGCAGATGGAAATTAGCCCAAGGACAGGCCGATGGATTTACAGCAGGGAGAGCAAATGGATTTTTACTTTTATTTTGATGGGTCCCTGTGTATCCATTAAGTCTTTTAATCATACATTATTCATCGGCCTCGCCTTATAATAAATTACCACTGAGAAAGAGATGCACGTTTGGCAACAAGGCCTGAAATGTCCACTTATGTGCCTCCCCAGCCCTACTGTGAACTAGGCATTTGCAGGTTATTCATATTTAGTCGTAAAAAGTAAATCTATCATTTCAGGAACAAGGTGGTTCAAAATGCTTTACATCATAGAAACACAAGAATGAGAAGTCATAAAAACATCATAGCTCGTGCAACTGAGAAACCAGTGACAAATATTACATTTTGACAAATTCCATCATCAAGATCAACAACACACATCGAATATGTTGGTCCATATTTAATATGTTGTGGTTCAAAATCAGCTCTAAACAGATCAAGTCTAAGTTGGGAGACATTTTAAATATCCAACATGAACAAAAACCTGAAGCCACAATTAACTTGGATATTGAGGTTTCTGTAAACCAAATTGTCCTTCAAAAAAAGAGCAAAATGGATGACTTTTGTCATCCATTTTTCATTGACAGACAAGAAAAACTAAATTTTTCAGCTCATTTTAATTTATTGTCCCATTAATCGATTTATTGCTTATTGCAACAGGCTTGTTTTCATTGCAATTTATCCTACTATGAGAGTCCCATCCCTGCTCTGAACCGCATCGCATTTGCGAGATGAGCATGTGAAAAATCACAGCAAGATGGGATTCTACTCCGAGTAATGACAACAGAAGCTGGAGTCAGCAGATTAGAGGCAACAATATGTACAAAGAAGGTCTGGTGTAAACAAATCAGAGGGTGTGACCTACAAGCCATTTGGCATTTGTCCTCCCCTCCACACTGCTGTACAGAACGCTGCGGCGTGTAAAGCTGACAGGGCAGCTAGTGCAGCTGCCCAGCGGCGCAACAAAGAAGTCAACCTGAAAGCGAGGGTCTTATTCTCAGCCAACGGAGACCCCAGGAGAGCCCAGAGTGTCCCACAGGGCCCCATCCAGAACAGATGAGCAGGGGAGGAGGAGCCATCCCCGCAGGCATTGGGTCTCTGCAATCACTCTCACCATATGCCTCCTAGGGGAATGAGGGAACAAGGGGGGAAGGGGAGGTGCACCTGCTTCCAAATACAAAACCATCCCTCAGCACCTGTCCTGGGGGTTCACTGACAAATGCAACTATCACACACACACACACACACACACACACACACACACACACACACACACACACACACACACACACAAGCACACCTCACCTGACAGCCTGAACCACAGGAACAATATCTGCCCTGCGCTGATAAGCACAAGACCGCAGAGCAGAGCGCTCCCCCGCCCCTCACCCCCGAACCCCGTTCAGTCGAACATCAGGGAAGACGCACACTCGAAGCTACATGCATCCATTAAGCTAGTGGTGTCAAAATGCTAATAACTTATTATTGTTATCTCTCTACACTCTTCGTTCTTGTCCAGTAATATAAGTTGCATGTTTGTGCGTGTCATCAGCATTGTAGGTAGTTTAGAAAAGATTTACCACACTAATAAAATCTAACTGGGTTAATTAAATAATTTATACTTTTATTATATATTTTTTTATCTATTGCTTCAACCAATTCCAGTTGTACTTTGATTTGCACGCAATTAAAGAACAAAACTTTGGTGTGCATGTAGCTTTCATTCATGTAACTAGTTGTGTAGATTTGTAACTAGGTGTGTTTACAAATGAATGTAATGTGAAGAAAATTGCTAATATTTTCAATTACAAACCAGCTGCTTTAGAAAATAGGCGTTAACTTAAAATAAAGAAATAGAAAATGCAATTCTACTGAACGTTCTTTTGTCATGGAAAACAATTTTTTTAACACATTTTATTATCAGTATTGTAAAATTTCACAAACATGATCTAATTCGATGTCTGTGATTCCCAACAAAACAGATGTTATCAGAATTACCAGTAAAAAATGAAAACATTTAGTCCAACAGCAACAGGACAGAAATGTAAGTTGTTTCCTGAAAAAAAATATAGGGCCTAAAAATATTGTTTTATTTTTTTACATTTTTTATTAACGTACCAGTATTCTTCCCCTTTGCTGGAATTTAATTTTGCGATTTTCATATTGCTCCACCACTATTTGTGTTTAGTTCTGTCCCTACTTTCAGTGTAGTGTAGGCACGCTGCATCTCTCATCTCATTTCTGTAACAGACTGCAACACTTAAACAGACAGAGATAAGGCAGACGTAAACACTCTTATCAGCTGATAGCAGTCTGCTGGTAGGACAGCTCAGCGAGCCAGACAGATGTTGAAACCACTATATGTGAGTAGGAACACAGATTTACACAACATGAACTCAAAAACTGTCATAACATCAAAGAAACCATTACGGCTTGCACCTTAAGATGTATGATAGAGTAAAAAAATAAATAAATCTAATATTGTTATTATTATTATTATCATTATTATAAATGGTATCCAGTCAGAATGTTATGACTGATTTCCAATCTGTGCTTTTAGGGTTTTGATGCGCTGATGCAGATTTTAGCCGGTAGTAATTTACCTTTAAGAGATTTTTTTGCTCCTTGTGGTGAGTGATTCATAGTGGATGATGGAGAGATGAGAAGATGTTACATTGATATCAGTCAATGTGAGACATCGGTTTAGTAGTATTTTAAAAGAAAGACAAATTAATTAAAGAGTTGACATTTTAAACTGATTTGAACATCTTAAGTTGCTCAAGTCAACTTAAGCAGTTAGCTAGTTCAGGGTTAGGGCTGTTATCATTGGTAAACAGTAGTCTCTGTGGGTACTCTCTCACTTTAACTCAGATTTCCAAAAGCTAGCCCACATTTTGAATCCCAACAGCTTACAGGAAAGAAACTTACACTTTTGCTGGACATAAAACTCCCCGTTATCTCCTGAAAGTCTTGCTCTCTCTCACTTTCTTGCAGCACAATTCATAGAAAATACAGTTTCCTTTCTAATTTCTTATGACTCCATTGTTTGCAACCGATCCTGAAAGTAGATAACGTTTGGGTGTTTTCCTGTCAGTAAGAAAATGTTCAAGTTAAAAATAGACAAATTCTGGTCACTAGATTTTTTTTCTGAACATTGATCATTATTGTTATTATTAAACTGCTTTGTAAAGCAGTATTTAGCATCCATGGTCTAAAAAAATATATCTTAAATGTTTTATTTAAATGTCTTAAACTTCTATTTTTACCTGAAGTTGTTCTTAAATAATTTCCATCAGTGTTGAACGTGGCACCAAACCGACCATTCTACTCAACTGATCTGCCACCACTAATTATTTTTTAACACTTGAAAATGATCTTATTAGCAATCGAAAAAATTACAATTCTCAACGTGTAACATTCACACTCTCTCCTCCGTCTGCACTTGATAACTTTGTCACCCTCACACGTACTTTAAGAAATGTTTAATTTCCTCTAATGTAATCTGAAATAATTATCAGCCGAAGCCGACATAAGTGCTGCAAAAAAGGTTCCTTTTAACAAGTCCGCCAAACTCTAGCACACACACACCCCCCGCAAACACACACAGGTTCAAACTGGCTGTCGTTCAGCCTGCCATAATTTAAACACTGAAGATAGGATTGTGGGCTGAAGGAAATGAGCAACCGATTAAAAACTGTGGTAGATGAACAGACTAACCTTAGACAGTTTGTTTTTTGTTTTTTTTACACTTAGGTAAGGCAGATACTTTAATTAGCCTTCTGGTTAGGGCAGAGGCTCATAACCCTGGTCTTCAAGACAAACTGTCCTGCATGTTTTAGAAACCTGCTTGCTTTAAACATCTTCAGGTGGAGCCTGTTAATCAGCCATCAATTAAAATCATCCTGGAGAATAAAAAGAGAAAACATTTGATCAATGTTTACAGAAAACTGACCGGTTTTTTTGTTCTTACAAACTGAAATATGTGCATTGAAGCAGATCTAGCTTTTAGCATTGCTAGCGCCAAGTGATTAGCAGTAGCGGTATTTTCACAGTGTTTACAAGTCTTTATGCGACCACTCTTGTCAACTCAAAAGTTCAGCCCAAGAACTGCTACATTTTTTACTTAAAAATAAGAACATAAAAAACAGACACGAGGTGTCCGCTCTAAACTATTACATAGAAGAATTACTCTTCTGTTTCTTTATGAGAGAAAAAAAATGTTTCTGCAATAAACTCAGACCCTATCCCAAAACTGAATGAGGTTTTTAATCAACATAGATGTGCCACATTTGGCGACAGAATTTCAATTTCAATCAGAATTTCAATCAAAGATTTTCATTCCTCACCAAGAAATTGTTTATTTCAGTTCCTTAAAGTTTCTATTGTTGTTTTTAACAACCTTATTTTAACAACCTTATTTGCAACAGTTGACAGGCTAACAAATCCTCCAATGTCGTTACCACCTGAATTTCAATCTAATGCCGCCTGTAACCAGTTTTCTAACTTCTTTTCAGAAAAAATACAAAAAATCAGAGGATTAATATGCACATCCACTCTAAAGCCAGAACCAATGCTGAACTCAAACAAAACAAATACAGCAAAAATGACCCAATTTCAATT
>CAEFZX010011165.1:0-56455 GCA_903066825.1 Alfaro cultratus
CAAACAAAAAGAAAACACAAGACTGTTCTTTAAAAAAAAATGCTTGCAAGGAAAGAAAGAAAAATGCCTGCAAGAGTCTGGCAGCATCTTAGAACCAAGAGTTGAGTAAACTTCACAAGTTTAATCTTTCCTATGTATTTAATTTCACAACAGTCCTACTTTAGTCCTGTTTGTTAGTAATTTGGTTGTTCTTTTTTGTTTCCTGCTTGTTGCAGTGAAGGAAAAGAGCGCTGTGTAATAAATGTTAGTTCAGAGGAAAAACCCAAACATTTAGATAAACTTCTCAAGAATTTAGTTGTGAAAAGTTGCATCGAGCTCAGCATTTAGAACTGACACAAATTTGTGCCCGACTCATGTTTCATGAAAATATTAACATTTTGTTAAAAGCCCTCTCATAAAAAGTCTTGTGTGAACTTTGTCAAATCACGGCATGATCAAAAAGCAGCTGGGCTCCACCTTTACCCTCAGGGAAAGGCAGCGACATATTTCCTCTGTTAATATCTAAACATTCAGCCAGACCAAAGGAGGCCAAACTAATTACTTTTATCCTTTGTTCAAGTACATATTCTGGGCTTTTTCACGTGGAGTAATAGGAATGTCAGAAACAAGATTACTGTTTGTTTTATGTTTGCATGTGCTCTAATTATACGATGCTGTAAAGGCCGACCTTGCTGGAGGCTGATTAAACAATGTGCTTTTCCTTATTTTTCCCATATTTATAATCCAGTTACACAAAAGTATATTAGAATGTCACAATGAAAAACAGAATCGATTTTAGCTCATTTCTGTGCTTGAAGCATTAGTCATTTTCATACACTGCCAGCTCGCTTGACTCTCTTTTGAAGTTCGATCTGATCCATTTGGAAGAGTGCCTTTGTGTTAAAATGGAGAAACAATTCCTACAAACTTATTATAATGAGGCCCTGCAGCACTCAGTCCAGTCCTTGTATTTCACAATCAGTGAACAAGTGATGATTTCTAAAGTGAACAGTACACAAACGTCCTAACTACTATTTTCTGTCTGTAAGTGTTGTTTACAGTATTTTTCATAGATTCAGTCCCTCCGAGAAGTTGTGATCGCAACTATTAATGCAAATTCACTCATTATCAAATTTTGCTCAGGCTTGCTATTATTACCAGCCAACTTTTACACAAATCTGATCAATCACTTTAAAGTCTTCTGTATTCTCTTCTTTTCTGACCAATCACTGCGCACGGCTGAATTTTTACCAATCCTCACAATCCCCTTCTAATTTAACTTTTGATTTTGTTGCATGTCTTTAAAGCTGAACCTGCTAGATGAAACCATGCATGATGCTAAACAATAACGTATTCCTTTTTTTTTTCTTTTTTTTTTTGGTGAAAAAACATTTTCAGATGTTCTGTAGGATTTACTTATAAATGTATACAGTGAATGTTAATTTGAATGACCATTAAGGAATTCCTCTTTTGCACTTTTTCAACACAGGACATGAGGAGTTTCAAGAAGAAACTTCAAAATGTTTACACTTTAAATACTATGTTTAACTTTTGTCTTTGGGGAAGGTTATGTGCAACAATTTAAGTTTTTATAAGACCACGCCAGGCAAAAATAAAGCTTAAAAATGTGCATCTTTGCCCACAACTTTTAGAAAAAGTGCCACAAAAATCTGTGTCTGTGTATTTGATTATGCAAAAAAGGAACCTTTTTTGTCTTATTCACTTATATTAGATAATGCAATTTATCTATTTCATTTCATTATTTAATTAATTGTAACTGGTTGTTTCAATACATGTCATTTTTAATGTACGTGTGCAACTGGGTAAAAACTGCCATGTTTGATAGCTGTCATTTAATTCATGTGGATTTGACATAAAACTCAAAGTAAGATTTAATGTATCGATACTCGCGGGTTAAAAATCAATACTTTCTGAGGAAAAAAATATCGATAAATATCGTAGCATCAATAAAATTACACAGCCCTAATCCTGACGTAGATTCAACCAACAAAACTAGAACAAAGTTAAATTGCTTCAAGAGCAAAAATAAATCTTCTAAAATGTATTGGGTACTTGACTCAAAATGGGAGAAAAAGTAGCAAAGGTTCATATAATAGGCTTTATAATACTAATGCCAGATACTGGTGTTTCTGTGAACAGAATATGGGCAATGCCTTCTTAAGAACTTCCTTACTGCAGTGTATTTGCTTGTGATTGTGGTTGCTAATGTATTGTGAAGTTGCTGCTTTAAACATCTGCTGAGATGGCTGTAGATTCGCTAAGTAGCCAGTGTCATATTTCAGTGGGGTTTTTTTCTAAAGGATATTACCCAGAAGGAGTCTGCAGTACCATGAAGTAATGAAGTAGTATTGCAACACACAGACTAGTGAAACTGTTAATTTTTACCCACAATGGAGAGCTACCATGTGATGTTTTGTGCAATGAGGACGTCTTTACTAACATATAAAAAGTCTGACAACACCCACAGAGTTCAGAGTCAGAGCAATGTAACACAGGGAATGGTCTGTTTCTTTAAAAGAAACACATACCCCGACAACATCATCATCACTTTGGATTAGCTGAGAGTGTCCAAACAGTCGCCTCTTCAACATGGGCTCCAGGAGAGTCAGGTAGACCATGTAGAGCAGCAACAGGCCCAGAATGGAAAGATAAATTATGATGGTAACCTAAAATGGAGAGGAACCAGTGGATGAATGCATTCAATATGAAAATATGCATCAATTACTAGAAGGGAAAAATGTTAATAAATCTTGTGTACCCATTGAATGACAACAAGAAGAGATTAAATGTTAAGCAAGGGGAAAATAATGATGTTGCCTTAAAGATTTAAGTAACTAAACTAAGCAAGTATTGCTAATAACTACAACAAGTAAGAAAATTACAAATGTCAGAGAATTACAACAAAACCCCACAAACTATGAGGACACCAGCACTACACTAACAAACAATATTTCTATCAAAGAGTAACTCTAAACCTTGGGCTTTAGCAATCTATAGTGTTATGTTTTGCTAGTTGTTTTTTTTTCTTTTTTAAACTTGTGAATCCATTTTTTACATCTGCTAGGTATTAATAAGGACAAGAGGTGGTGCCCATCTCCACGGGTCAATGGGTGAGCGATGGGGACAGCTCAGTCCATCACAAAGTCAAAAACACACACATAGAATCACGTCGGGAGTGTGAATGGGACAGAACATTGTGAGCATGGACAAAATGTTGTTGGTCCTGAAAATGTGAAAAAACAGGTCGGTTAGGAGTCAAACAAAAAGAAAACACAAGACTGTTCTTTAAAAAAAAATGCTTGCAAGGAAAGAAAGAAAAATGCCTGCAAGAGTCTGGCAGCATCTTAGAACCAAGAGTTGAGTAAACTTCACAAGTTTAATCTTTCCTATGTATTTAATTTCACAACAGTCCTACTTTAGTCCTGTTTGTTAGTAATTTGGTTGTTCTTTTTTGTTTCCTGCTTGTTGCAGTGAAGGAAAAGAGCGCTGTGTAATAAATGTTAGTTCAGAGGAAAAACCCAAACATTTAGATAAACTTCACAAGAATTTAGTTAACAGTTGCATCGAGCTCAGCATTTAGAAATGACACAAATTTGTGCCCGACTCATGTTTCATAAAAATGTTAACATTTTGTTAAAAGCCCTCTCAAAAAAAAAAGTCTTGTGTGAACTTTGTCAAATCACATAGAATCACACAGACACATTCAAACCTAAGGGCAAATTGAAGTGTCCAGATAGCCAAGAATTGTTTTTTGAAGGGTTTTGTGAGGAAGTCAGAATACTTAGAGAGAATTCCTGCATGCATAGGAGGCTCAATTTGGGACTTTCTTGCAGCAACATCAAAATAAATGCAAGCATTTTAAAAGTTTTGACTTTTTTTTCCTTTTTTTTTTTTTTTACATGAACAAGAACATACAAATGTTATTCGCTGGAAATCACGTTTTTTTCCAAAGTGAATGTACCTTAATAGTTCCCGAGCTTCTTTCTTCATATTTACACTCACAGCGCAAACAGTAGGCCTCAACATCTTTGCCATCCACTGGCATCGGTTCCACCACATGAAGACAGTTACTAATAAAAGAACAGCATTGTTAGGCTGTTATTAAAATTAAAATAACTTATTATCAGTAAGATATAGTAGAGTTTCTAAACACACCAGTCTTTGAGGGAGACATTTTGCTTGTAGATCTGTCCTTCCACTTCTCTGTAGGGTGGGCAGATGCATTTACAGCGGATGTCTTCTGAATTCTGCATCGAAAGAAAAGTTTTGGTTTACTGTGATGGGTTAAATGTTAAGCAAGAGTTATTGCTGGTTGCTTCGTAATTTCATTTTGCTGCCAAAGACACATAATGCAATTCAGATTATTAAGTGCATCAATGATAATAAACAAGGTTTTCTAGAATTTTAAGACACCAGAGATGTCTCAAATTTTTATTTTGATATGCCAGTTTTAATATTCATTAAACTTTACAACACAAATTCGATTATTAGAATGATTAAATACAGATATGAATTTCCTAGTGCAGTGAAGTTAGATTTACAGAAGCTAAATTGTATCTTAATGTCATTTCTATTAGCATGTCTGTCCTAATTTCTACACAATCCTATTCAAGAAATTACGTGGAAATGTAGAAAAGCCTTAATACATATTTACACTATTATAGTCCTATCTTTGACAGGTGTTTTAAAAACAGAGAAGAGGAATGTTTCAGGAAGCAGATTTCAGCTTCACTGAGCCACCATCACCATTTTCTGTCAACAGCCAGCTAACCAGGCTATCAGTAGGCTTACCTTTGCTGACACCTGACTGAGCAGAACAAAACACGCCAAACAGAGAGCCTCGACACCGAACAGGAACTTCATCTTTTCGGACCAGTCTCGGGAACCCTTCTTTGAAAATATTAATCAATAAACCGCTGCCAGAGTCCGCACAACAACGACAAATACAACCTAGAAAGAGACGCCGTTAGCCATCGAGCTAAACCGAGCTCCCCCGTCAGCTGACTCCACTTCCGCACTTAGTCACGTGACCTCACAGGTCTACAGCGATAGGGCTGCGTCATCAAAATGGGATGGTAGCAATTTATTTATTTTTCTCCAGAATTTCCTTTACTTTTATGGAGAGCCATTTCAGCCAAAATTACTTTAACCTCTTTTTTTGTAATCATAGTAACTATATGCACACATTTCTCTACAAAGCGAGTTTTGTTTTTAAACAAATGTATATTTATATCTAAAAGCAAAGTACAACTAAAGTCAAATCCTCAGTGTTAAATAGTTCAGTTCAATTCACAATATTTTGTGAATCCTAAAGGGACATTTAATAATTTACTTAAGCGAATTATTAGGGAATGTCACATCAAATTAAAACAGACAATCTAACAAAAAATTAATTTCAATTTGATCTTTAGGCAATTTACATTTTCACAGCAACTGTATTTATCTCTGGTTGCTTCTATTAATCTCACAATAAGTGTTTCACAGTTTGTTAACAAATACATAAAATGAATAAATAAATAAAAAGTTCATCCAGAACGTGAACCATTAAATTTTCAGTCTTTATTTACAGCAAGTTACCGTAGATGTAAATAGCTATAAAAATATACATACGTACCATTCAGGACAGGTGAATCACTCAGCTATATATTACAGGATGTTTCATTTAGTTTTTTCTATCTGCATTATATTTATCATTTACTTTGTTCGGCTGTTAGATCACAATACACTGTTTGGGTATGATCTGTGGAGGTCCTTATATCATGGATGCATAAAGCACAGTAGTTATTCAGACACCCTGAAAAACATAACAAATGCCACCAGTCTTTGAAGCTATACGCTATATGTTAGCATTTCACCAAAACTTTTATACACCATATACAAAATATCAATCCGAATAATTGCTTTTGTGATGGGACTACCTCTTTAGTAGTGCTAGTGGTCCCCAAATGTTATTTGTGCTCTATTTGTTCTGGATATTTTTTGTACTTTTTAACTGTGAAAGTAAACTATATTAAAACTAGTTACACACTTTATATACAGTCTCACTGACATTCAATATTTATCTGTTCAGATACCACTCCTGTATTCCTTTACGACCAGATCAGGAAAAGCCCCATAAAGTCAGTATGTCACATTAATAAGCAGAATTCCAGTGCAAAGATCTGCAATTTGGATCTCAGTCCTGGATGGTCTATAATTAGCCATAAAGTCCTTACAGACACATTTCCAAGCTAATGGAAGATATCCAGATTCTATTCAGGGATGCCATAGCAGATCAATAATCCATACATCTTCAGAACTCGGTCTTGAAACTTATGGCTAAAGTCCAGTTGCTTAAATTTAGTCCTCTCAATTTGCGATCCGCTCTACTTTGGCCCTGGAACAATAAAAAGAATGACAGAATGGTCTCAAAGGGGCCACTGATACTGTCACCAGTGTCTGACTTGAGTTTGTTGTGAAAAATGCTTTTTGAACGAACAGGCTTTTAAGGGCGAAAGAATCTCATGACTTTGGACCTCACGAAGCGGATGAAGGATTTTGGAAACATTTCTTTTGATTCTTGTGTCGTGTAGTTGAAGTAGTTCTGTGGATGAGCCAGCACGTCAAACAACGCTTTCATGAGCTTCTTGTCCTGACACAAAAATACAAAAGAGAAGCTATTATAACAACTTAATCTGAGACACAGTGTGTGTTTTATATGTGTTCATTAGAGACGGCTACATTCTTACTGGATTCCATTTAGAGGAAATTTATTTAATTAAATAATACATAGCTTATTTGTGCAAATAAAAACATAATATGGACAAATTAATATAAATTTTATATCAATATGCTACTAACTTATATAGGTATATAAATATAGGATGAGTGGAAACCATAGATACCTTGAGTATTTCCTGGTGATTCACTGATGCATATAATCTTCCATCTCTCACTATGTCTTCAATCAGTTCCTGGTAATCCTCTGAAACGAATAACACATGTAGTAGTAATTAAAAATTTACAATAAAACAAACTTTGATGTGATTTCTTTTCGCCTGCTCAACAATAAACGAAGCACAAAATATTTTATTAAAGGGGTTAGACTTTTGAATGACAGTGATCTGTGAAATATCGTTGATCAAAAATATAAACAGGGTTGCCTTAGTTAAAAAAAAGCCAAGCAATTTCACAAAATGTTTTATTCTCTATTTTGCTGGTACACATTATTTTTTATTCTATCTTCAGCAAAAATAACATGATATTTCTTCAAAAATGGTTGACAACTTTAATGAAAAGTTGCTTTTCAGTAAAGACTGTTGAATGTTTGTGCTGTTTATTATGAAATAAAATGAAAGCATGGTGAATAAAAGTTCACACTTTGTGTTTTACATGCTGATTTCTTTCTGGTTTTTTTTGTTTGTTTGTTTTCTTATTTACTTTTAACTAATATTGTCCTAAGAGACTTTAAAACCACTTACAGGCAAAGTTTGTGTGATCTTTCAATCACATTCAGAGGTCTGCAGATGGCACTTTGGACACCACTGATTTAATGTAATCTTTCCATCACTGATCGATTTAAAGGACAAAGTGTGTGTAAACACATAATGACAATAAAAGATTCTTGATTCTTCAAACTGTTTATTCTTACCATCATATGTGACATATAACACCTGGAAACCTTTTGCGCTGTTTCCCTCGTTAGATCTGAACTGTATCCATAGTCTTTTAGAGCGGGATGTGAACGCAATGGGCCGCTCATATGTTTGACACGTCTCATAAGTCGTCACAGAGTTGGGCAGAGCTGTGAGTTAAAAACAGGAACACACAGGAGATCCTCTTCAAGTAATGCACAACAGTGATACTTTAAAATCTGCTGGAATCAAAAAGAGCCCTAAGAGTTTATACTAGACTTACTTACTCAACCAGCAAAACATTTTTTACAGTTCTTGTCACTTTGATGTTAAGTGAATAAATTTTACTTTATGCACACTGTCAACACACTCTTAGTTATGCTTAAATGATGGCTAAAGTTAATTTGAACAAATCTACAACTGCAACTTTTCACTTGTTGTTACACACCAACAAATAAAACTTACAGCTTTTTCTCATCACCAAGTAATCTCCACATTCATCCTCAATGGGCAGGTAGATTTCTGGCACAACAATGAGGACCCGGCGTTTTGGCGGTGGGTTAATGGTCCAAGTGCACTCAATGTTGGCGGGATAGTTCCCCGGGTAATTTGGAGACTCGATGTAACCAGAAAACTCCCCCAGTTCTCCACCGCATTGCCGGTCTGTTAAGCAACGCAAACATTCGTGTTAAAAATTATTTTTCCTTTTCTATTTCACAAGGTTTGTCTGCTGTCAGAGTTGGTCCTTGTTCAAAATGGAATTTGAAACAGATTAGGAAGGTCTGCTGGCCTGGGGATGCGAGAACTTTGCAACACTTGTTCATAGCTAACGGAAAACTTTAAAAGTTCAAATATTTGTGCTGCTAGGTTCTGAGCGTCAGCACATAGTGACTTAGTAAATAGATCCACAGAAAACAGTCTTGTTTTCTGATGCTAGATTTTTATTGTTTGCTTACAAAGAAGAGAGCCACTCCTCCTAAATCTGTGATTCCTTCCACATAAAAAGTCCCATTTTAACTCCTGGTTAAAAACCTAAATGCATGTGGTTGTCATATATAAATTTACCTTAAAAAAATAAATCATTCTTTAGATTTTTATATCTATATCCCGTTTGTTTTCAGATTAAAATGTTGCTGATTAAGCTTCACATTCTGCCATTAGTTTCAGTGTGCAGTGTTGCTGCTTTTCACTTCTTTTGCAGTTTTCTCTTCAATTGAACAATCACAACAGAGGGACAAAAGCTAAAAAATGTGTCAAAGTAAACAAATCTTACAAGAATTTCAAATTTCTTGAAGTAAAATTTGTAATGGAAAAGTATATTTTCTCAGAAAAGCTTTATGGAGTTCATCGGGAAATAAATAAAGAATAATAAGTAAAAGTACCCCATGTTGGACCTAATCAATGAATACTGTAAAGGGACTGCGGTAGTTCTGAAGTAAAGCACATTCTGTCACACAGTTTATTCAACTCATCAATGGGTCACTAGTTAACTTCTAAATATGTTATCTGAAATGCAAAGAGCATAAATTATTATTGAATGAATAAATGAATGAGGCGCCAGAAGAAATTCTGCTCAGGGCCTCCTTCAGCCTTTAGCCTGCTCTGACTGGTGAGGTGTATAAACAAACATACTTTTGCACTGCATGATGTTGGTGGAGCCATCAAAGTCGGTGGAGGTGTTTCCAGGACAGGTGACACAGTAGTTCTGTCCAAATTCGCCCTGGTAAGTGCCCGTCGGACAGCGGATGCAGCGGTGTGTGCTGGTGTTGTAGTAATGACCAGTAGAGCACTGGACTGTAGGGCCAAGGAAAATGACACAAGGTTCAAAATTCATAGAACTATTCACAGTCAAATGGAATGTAATAAAGTTGCATGGCAAAAAATAGCACTTTAATATAAATAGAATAAAAGGCACATCATTCAACAACAAAAAAATGACTTTTAGCTAGTGATGCCCCCCATGCAACTGAAGAGGGCAGCAGAGCTCCTACTGGGATGAAGAGAGCTGTGAGGACTGTGTTTCTCCATGATTAAGGAGTTGTAGAAGAAAAAAAAAGTTTCAAATCCCAAAAATTGCAGATGTTTTAGTTTATTTAATAAGTCTGACAGGTATTCATAAACCTTTCTGCTCCAACTCATCCCTATAAGTCATGAATTTATGTTAGAACTAAACTAGACCAAACATGCGTTAATAGGGGGAAATAGCCCTGATAACTCCCACACCTTTGGTCTCACACTCCTGAAAGGAGACAGCACCACTGTGTTTAGTCACCAGGTTCCCTCCACACAGGAAACAGGTGGTCCGTCCCACTTCTGGCTGGTAGGTTCCTAGCGGACAGGGAAGGCACGGCACGAAGCCGTCATGAGAGTGCTGACCGGGTGGACACTGACCTGGATGCACACACAAAGAAATTTCTGGTTACAGTAGACTGCTGAAACCGTGTTGCGGTGCAATGTGGTTAGTTTTAAGCAAGACTTCAAGCTCTTTAAATGTATATGAATATAATATTTTGGATAACATATGCCTCTATGGTACAACATGTCTCATCAGCACTTCTCTTTGTAAAACCTAGATGACAAATACAAAATGGGTGTCAGCAGGAATTCCCTGATTGCTCCCCTTGTTTAGTCTGTCCAAGGAGATGGGATCTGAGATTCAACCACAAAGTCGCTGTTGATAAAAGCGATGATAGCTGCTTCGGCTTTTATTCAGGGCTCAAAGAACTTGAAATTCAAACACATCTTTATCACCTGAGTTCAAGCTTCTTTGGGTTTACACAAAGAAGAACATCTGCAGAGGACACAGATCTTTATCATGGCACCAATGCTTCCTGTGAGCACCTCTGATTCACAAATAACTTACTTTGCTCTCTTTGTGACTGTGTGGGTCTTTATCAGCTTTTTCTGTTATTTGTTTAAATGTAAGACAATAAATCACACTTCTTGGGAATGTAAATACAAACACAGTTGAACATCTCAGACTTGTCTAATAGTTTCCAATAATCTTAAGCAGTTTCTTATTTTTAATTCTGTTCAAATTCACGGTTTGATACTATAGCTTAGATCTGTAAAAAGGGCTGATAAAGGCAATTGGAAATTAGCTTGGCACAAGTGAATGAAAACTTAGCAAATTTTGTTTTGCTTCCAGGGAGCCAGAGCTTCTTGCCATCTTTTAAATTAATCTCAATCTATAGTTCTCCAGGTTTTCTTTTGTCATTTTTCTGACTGATTTCCAGTTCTTTTACTTCAACATGACACCATGGTGTGTAGTTTATAAAAAAACACGAGAAAGAGACAAATGGAGGTCAAATGCAGACATAACAGGTCTAGAACCTAATCCACAGCAATACAGCAAACAGCAATGTTACTCTTGCTGTTAAGCCACCATCTCACTTCATCTATTTAATTTTTGTACTTAAAATGAACTCACCATCTGTGATTGAAATGTCAATGCACTATGAGTGCTCCATAAGTGGCCAAATTGTAGGACAAATTAATCAAAACATATTAGATAATGCCATCAGTTTCACTTTCCGTTTTAAGCATTTCACATGCTGAGGTGAGTGAATCTTCATCAGCCTTGAAAGCATATAGATGATGCAACATGATATTAAGCAGTGCTCTTACCATATCACTTCATTCCTACATATAGCCAAGTATTTTTTCCCCATCCTGCACTTCTTTTGGCATCTTAACAGAAAGGACCTTGAGTCATATTGACGCTATGTTAGAATATCTTTGTAGTTCTGAAAGTGTTCCTTTTTAAAACCCTGGTATACCTTGAAACTGTTAACTGGCCAATATAACTAGCTAACTCCTGGCTCTTGTGAAGCTGTCTGAAATGTGTAGACACTGTCAACACTGGGAAATTCCTTGAGTTCACGACTGTTTTCATGTCTGAATCATTTCTAGGACGCAATTACTTAAAAAAAGATTTTAGTGAAAATGGAGCTGGAGAGAGAATGATAGAAGAAAACTGACAAAAAAAACAACGGTGAACACACTTCAGAAAGGCCTAAAAACTAAAATGAAAGTCACTTTGAATGTTAAAGTAAAGAAACCTAACCTATTTCTTCACATTAATGTGGACAAAAAATAAAAAATTAGGCTGACTTATTAGCACCTTTTTTGATTACTTTATATATACCCAATAAAGCTAAATAAATGGAAAAGCAAAATATTTTGAGATTTGTGGAGATTTTTCAACGTGTGCCTGCTGCTGAAACATTTTTTTTTACTTATTTTCACTAAGAAATCAATATCTTAAAAAAAATTATACACACATAATAAAAAATGTTAATACTAAAGATATATTTTAAAATGATGACAGTAATGTTTATGCCTTTATCTGTTTTAAGCTGTGATTTGTTGAGAATTGCATCTCACCTCCGCACTCTGACATGTTTCTAGCTCCAATCACTTTGGCCACCTCTCTCCCGTCAGGTGTGGGACAGATTTCACAGGACATCTGTCCCTCCTCGTCCTGATACGTTCCAGCAGGGCAGGTCACACAGTGTCCCTGATCACCATCGTAGTACGTCCCAGCACTGCAGCTCACTGAAAGATCAGATCAGAAATACATCAATGCTTTAATTGAGATTTTACACAAAATAAAAATTAAACTAAAGCTAGAATAACTCTCAATAACAAAATGTGATCAAAACAAGTGTCCACCATCTGAAAACACTTAAGACAACAAAAACAGTCTGTTGTGTCTGAACTTGTAGTTCACGTAAATGCACAAACTCTGACATGAAAAAGAGGCAGAAAAACAATGTGATGTGCAGGCGTGAATCAACAAATATCGCACTTTGCCCCCTGGCTGCACGCTGTCAAACTGTTCTTACCACAACATAAAGACAACAAATACAGCTGTAAAGCTGAATGACAAGACCGATAAAATCACCCATAACCCTCACCTTCTCTGAGGTTAATGCAATGAGGCCCAGGTGCGTACTTGAAAAGGATAAACACAATCAAGAGCTTCAAGAGTAATGTTTAAATATTAACACATCAAAGGTGTTCCTCAAAGCTTCATATGACTTTTAGTTCTGTTAAAAATAGTAATAAGATAGTATATTATCTTTACCCAGGCCAAACCATTCATCCGTACATCAGGTACTGGTAATTCAAAATGCTAAAAAAATTTCAGAGATTATTGGAGCCTTAAATCCTGCAGTTGTACAATATGCGCACTAGATGGATCAACTTTTTCATTACTCTACAAAGCTGAATAAACTTGGTAATTTAAGCTTCAAGGTGTTACCTTCCACTGTGTCTCAACTACTAATAAGGACCTTTTCAAGACCTAGAACTTAACAGAATGAGTAGTAGGTGTAAGCCAGTAGAACCTCATTGTGTGATAACATTTAATACAGTTATGCTAGTTTCTAGTGCTACCACATTAAAAAATATATTGTAAATGTTTGTTAATTGTTTTTATTAAAAGAGGAAAGCATCTACTGCTGCAACAATTTGAAAAAAATCTACAGAGCAACACAGTTATACAAGTTGTGTATTGTTTTTTTAAATTATCTTAATTGTTTTAACTTTAATTTAGCTCTTTACAGCTTGTCCATAGCACGCCAACTCTAGAAATAAAACAGCATTATTTCAACAATAACCACAGTTTTTTTCCTAATAACAGCCTATTCTTTTATGGCTGGAAATATTTCCAATCAGCTAAATTTGTCTTTCATAGAAACAAAGGAAAACAGTAGCAGTCGCTTTACAGTCAGCTGGCCAACATTGTAAAGCAACAGGTGGGGGAGGGGCAATCCTGTCTTCCTCTTTCTCTTGTACACCCAGACAAAACAAATGGTCACTCCAGCACTTTCTCTGGAATCTAATTAAGTTAACGTTAAGCCATAGGAACAGAATAACAGAATATTTTGTCGCTTTGAAATCATTTTTCAACCTATGTTTATTTGGCCGATGCTTAATGATTATTTGTCATTATTTATTTAGCTTATTGTCAGAATTTATTAAACATACATTGTTTAGGAACACACAACCTGCATCCATTAGGAAATTGATTGTGATGTTCTTCAACACTCAAAACAATGTTAACCTCTACGATTGTACATTATCTACAACACACTGAACTACGTACATCATATTTTGATGTTTTTATAATCAAGCTCTTCTGTCAGAAAATGGAGAACTACAAGAAAATAACACAAATAAATCCCACAAAGTTTTAACTTGTGATAGATCAAAAACAGATCTGTAATATTTGCAACCTGACTGCATACAAGATAAAGTCTTTAATCATTTATATAATAATCTGGACTACAGACTCATGTTTTGGTCTCCCAGTGAAATAAAAACATAGGTATTGCTTTTAAAGAAAAGCTAAATATCTATATTCTATACTTTTTATATCTATTCATGAAATTAACATTATTCCTTATGTTTAGATATGTAAGGATTTATAAGGATTTAATTTACATGTATTTTTTACAGATAATTTATGCTTAATGTGAGAACAGATTAAGCTTACAAATATAGCTTTTTGATATGTGCAATTAGAAAAGAACATAATGGTACTCCTTGTAATGCAGGTTCACCAAAAACAAAGGGCTGCCTACCTTTAAAATTGGTTTATGTAAAATTCAAAACACACATCATAAGTGAACATAGATTATGTACAGTGTCCAAATCTATTTGTTCAAATGCCATCAAAAAGACCAGTTTAAATCAGCCATGAAGCTAAGAGCACCAGTCTCTTCAGAACCACCTTTTAATGCTTGATACAATGAAGGTTTTGCCAAGCATTAAGGAGAAACTTTTAATGCTAGCATAAACACCCTCACCTCTTTTAAAAGCCGACCTAGCGGAAAATCAAAGGGGGTTTTTCCCTCTTACCTCACAAAAGTGCAAAGGCTTGATTACAGGGACAAAGATACTTTTTTTGCTTCAGTTCCTCCCCCTCAGAGCAATGCCTTTAATTAATTTGGGAATTACTGTGTCTGTTTGATAGTTTAAAGAACTTGACTTAAAAAAAAACAAAAAAAAAACAAAAAGAACGAGCTGATCTCCAACAAGAATAAATCAACCAAATCCCTCAGTCTGCGGTGATAAACATGCCCTAGAGATGCAGCCTTTAAAGCTGCAGGAAGGCTCAGCACACAGCAGCTTGAGTGGAGCGCCATTATACTCAACAAAGTGTTGGATTTTCCTCTAAAAGGGGGAAAATGTAATTCTATCAAGAGCAGTTCATTTTTGAGGGCCATTGTTTACTCTGAAAGACCATGAGGAGCCCATCACTGCATTGTCCTCTAACAGCTTTTATTTGACAGAGGGAAACAGTGAGGGAAGAGGAGAGTTGGGGTGAAAAAGAGAGGGAGAGAAAATAAAAAACCTTGAAGCCTTTCAAATGCAAAGAACACCTCTATAGAGTCCTCGAATTGATGGCCCTCAAAGAGGTTTAAAAGACCTTTCACCTCTATTCAAGGCCCCGTTTCTTGCCCACTTGATGACATAGGAAAACACCGTGGTATCACAGCGGTGAGGAGCTGAACCCAATAAAAGGGGTCAGATTTTCTGAATCCCCCCCATTCGACTCGGCCCAATAGCTGCTTGCGCCCATCGAGCGGAGGCCCAAACAGCTGATGCTAATTGATTCCCATGGTGCGGGTGAAGTCAGCTCTTTTTAGCAGTTTAGTGGCTGGGGGTCATCCAAAGTGGCCCCAGCTGGGAGGGAGGGGTTTTTGATGCTGGGCTGCCCAAGACTCAAACTGCCAGCTTGGATCACCAGCACTTCCTAAACACCTCAGTCATCTCATCTAATGATCCTTTCATGTCTTTAAGAGAATAGGAAAAGATATGTTGTACTTTACTGAAAATCATGAATAATGCAGACTTATACTTGGATATAATTCTGTGGCTAAATTCTTATACTTCCTTACTAAACACACAATCCTCTGTTATATAAGCTAAAGTGAAACCAGAGGGATCAACACAATTTTCTGTCCAAATTCACAGAAGCCTGTATTGTTTTTTTCTCTAAAGGAGCGAGCCCCAAATGTGTTGTTTTTTTTTTACTCAATGGAGCGGCCAAACTGAAAAGGAATGAACTGCACTCTGCGCTAAGCCAGTGTAGGAGTGGGGGAAGGAGGGAAAAATATAGCTCTTTTAAAAAGCTGGAGGTTGAGAAGAATGCCTCTCTGAACCCCTTCACTCCCCCTCTCCCAAATTACATGTCTACACCCCTTCCATGGCCAATGGACTGCTTAATGTCGATCTGAAAGTGTTGGCAGGGGGACATTAGACATCATGATGTTTAATGTATGTTGAACAGGAGCAGTTTAGACTCAAATCAAGTGTCAACAAGGAATCTAAAAGTAGAAGAAGGTCGCAAAGTCTCAAATGCCTTTGGAGACTTTTTTTTTTAAAGATTTAGATAAGTCAAGATCTAGGATTGCATTACTCATGGTCCAAATCTTGCACAAAGCAAGATCTGTCTGAATAAATATTTAGAAGACAGGCACTACTTTCCCCAGAAGATGTTTCAGCAGCAAACTAACTCTGTGAGGCCAGAAAACAGGGGCGTACAGTAACACTAGCCAGGAAAAACACAATCCAGCTCCTGACTCTCCTTCTGACAGCATGCGGTCGCGTTTAACCAACGTTTCCTCCGTCGTAGGTTGTATATAAAACCCAACAGAGAGGCGCAACAGCTACCAGGAGAGCCGTCTTGAGGAGAGATGCTGGAAGATCTCACAGACTTTGGAGCCCCAACAACAGCTCCTCTGTTCTTCCACAAAAACCCACTCGCACCACTGTGCTCCAGCTCGCTCATTACAACATGTCTGCAAACCAAATATGGCACTCATCTGGCAAACACCTGCACCAAATCCAATCATTAAACCAACTTTCTAAATATATCTCCCCCCATATGAGCCACCTCTGTTACTGTCTACTGTGTGCATGCACAGTCGTTACTCTGAGTCAACACTGTAAGTCTGATGTTTTAAAATGCTTCTGTTCTCAATAAAAATATCCAACTCACCACATTTTCTGCCCACCAACACTTGTCCCGCCAGGCAGTGTCCTGGCAGTCCCACCAGTTGACCCTGACTCCTGGACAGGTCATAGTCGGCCCCGGCAAAGTGAAGGTGGAACTGCTCCCGGTTGATGGACTTCCTCAGCGTCCTGATGGTCTTCCTCAGTCTCTTTTCTGAGCGTCGACGCACGCAGTTCAGGTCGCAACTCTCTGCTGAGAGAAGCACTTGATACCACATTTGTTTGCAGAAAAAAAATATCCTGAAAACCTACAATTCTTAGATTTTCATGTCATGCTTCACTCACATAAACACCCAGAGATGCCAAAACAACAATGAAGGAAGCCAAACAGAAAGCCCCTAACTTACAGCCCTTGCACCTAGAGCCAAGCCAAAACAGGAGATACTTTAAGAGCTTTGGGTCTATTTAGTGAAAAGACAGCAGCGGAAGGGAGTCAGACACAGAATAAGAAGAAAAGGTTGCACGCAGGGAGGCAGGCAGGAAGCAGAGAGACCAACCTGTTACCTCCTCAAGGTTAACATCCAGCTCAAACTCAGCTGTGATGGCGAAGCCATCGTCCTCAACGGCCTTCCTGCTGTGGCGGCTGCGTGTTCGCTGGCCCAATGAGGTGCAGTGAAGGCTTACGTAGCTGAACTGGACATTTTCGGTGAAAAGAAAGCTGCAATCTGTGAACATGGGCAACATGTTAAAATCAACTATGAAGTAGATGTTTAAATCTTTTACAATAACCTTGAGTAGGAACTGAGATGTCACTGAAATATGCATCTGAAACAACTGAGCTTCCTTTTAGTAGACAAACGCTGTAAAAAGACTGAACCCCTTTCAGTGAGGCCAAATAATCCAACAATCAAGGAGGTATTTGATTGATGGCTGGGTCAAACACAACTAAAAGGCTTGCAATGGCTAATTACATCCTCCCCTGTCACTGCCAGACAAAGTGCTGCTCCGAGACATTCAAAAACACCCCAAACCACATCACTTTCACCACAAACGTCTTTCACATTTGCCCTCGGTTTCTGGTTTCTTTGAAGCAGCTTTCAGGTCTGCTTTATCTTCTTTAGATGCTGGCAGTTCTCAGTAAACCCTAAATGTTTTAACCAGCAGCAAATAAAAGAGTTATGTCTATCTGTCATCTTGTGTTTGGAGAGGCTGCTGGGCCAATGTTTGTACCTGAGTGAGCTGAGTTGAAGCTCTCCCACAGTTTCTCCTGACTTCGTTTGAGGTTGCACTTGGCAGTGCCAGACTTGAAAGTGGCTGTGGTTTTAATTCGGTGCACTCCGGCCTTTGCTGGGCCTAATGGGCAGAGCAACAGGAAACCTTGTCATTCTGATGTATTTATACGTGTCCAAAAACAACAGACACAAGCGCAACATTAACCTGTCCTCAGGTTAATGCTTTGTGTGGCCAAGCAGAAAGATCTGTGAGGTTTTGTACTTGCCCAAGCAATGAGAGCCACTGTTGCTCTTTTGTATGCCAGCCAAGCAGGGCAGAGGCATTCCACAGGTCACCGTGTAGGAATCCTCCGTCCCTGAAAACACACAAGGGAGAATGACACACAGGCCGAGGCTGACAAAAGTCAGGGCCACAAAAGCCGAGCCAAAGAGCAAAGAGGAAGCATGTAGGAACACGACGAGTCCTCTCCGTAGACTAAAGCTGACAACTGTTCACACAGCTAGATCTAAAACAGCTCGACTTAAGCCCCTTTTCAGACCTGAGATTCACAACACTGATGGCTTCATCAATCTGTTAAAGCTACGCCATTCAATCACTTTTATGTTGATGCTTTCTATGGCTTCATCAGCGCTTACTCACGACAGTGATGGAGAGGGCAGCGGTACGGATGTGATTTTGGTTGCAGAATGTTTGCCAAAAGTCTGACAAAGACCAAGTTTACATACAACAGCATTTTATGTTTCCATAACAGTTCAGATTATCCGATCAAACGTTTAGCTTTTGTCAAATGTCCTGATGGGGGATGGCAGTGGATCAGAATATTTAGTTTTCTACATATTTAAGCCTCCTGAACACCTGGTATAATAAAAGACTCAGAAATATTACTTATATTTGAGAACTTGGTTATACAGAAATCAAATCTAGATATGTAAACACTGTTTAAAAGCAGTTACATTTAATATTTTACAAATAATTCTCATATCTTGTCTATAAACCCTCTGTAAATTATGAATGCTTCATCGTTGGTTTTCACCTTGAAACTCCCCCATGGATGCCAGTTTTTTCCTATCTCTTTATATGTGTTGAATCATCAACACAGACTTTAAGCAGGGATTTAGATGTTTGTTTGTTTTTTTTCTTTTTTCATAAGTTGTCAAATGCACTCTTAATGTTTATAGACTAGCCACCCTTTCCAGACTGATTGAAGTCAGTGACTTTATTTCTAATATGTTCTTGAATGTCTTTAAATCAGACTGTTGCTTTTTGAGATCTTTTAGCTCATGTTATCAGAACAGTCCTATTAATGTAGTGCCAGTTTGGTTCGGACAGGTTTTTTTTCTTAATAAATTAAATCCACATTTGAAAAGTGTTTTTTTTATTATTTATATTTACCCAGGTAATCTCTATCTGATGTTAAAATTTGAGTTTGGTTTTCAAACAAATACTACAAACGATAAATAAGTTTATGGACATTACATAGACAACAAGACAAGGACAAAATTCCTGGGATTTACAAATAAAATTACATTTCATAATAGAAGAATATACATTTCTATGGAGCCATGTAAAATAGGACAACACAATGAGTGATAATTAAATTTAGACTGGGTATTAACATCTAATTTATTGAAAATATAACAACAATAATAATAATATGACAAAATTTTGCACTTGGTGAGTAAAAGTGTCAATTTTCAGCTTCATTAGGGTCGAAAGACTTGCTGTATTTTGTACTTGTGAGTCATTCAGACCCAAATAGCAAAGGGCAAACCCAAAGCATTACAATCCCCACTAGAACCGCTTCCAGAATCTCTGGAGAGAGCTTGTTTAATTGGGAGTCACCATTTGTTCCACTTTTTATTTTAATTGATGACTATAAGACATTTCAATACCTATAAATTAAACCACAATTCATATCGACACCTGGTAATTAATTAGATCTGGATTCGATTTTTTTTTAAAGAAACTAGAACAAACATAATATACTCAGTGGTTTAATTTATAGAATTATATATTTAAAACCTTAAAACTTATCACAGAACTTTAGGCTGTCTAAAATATATAATTTATCTAAATTGTGATCAAATGAATGGGATGGAGGCATGCATCTGTGTAGCAACCTAACAATGATGCTTGTACTTTCATCTTTAAATCTCAACTGTTTTAACTAGACAAGAACAAAGAGACTATGGCTCTGAAAGTCAAAGTAAACAATATAAACAGCAGATAAGAAAAGACATCTGGCTCAACTCACCACTGCTGATATGAACTTGAGACTGGCAGTTCAGAAAGCAGCGATCCCCTCCATGCTGCTTACTACAGTTCAAGGTAGGCTTAGAGGGGGGGTTTGCAGGTGTTAAACCCTCAGCCTCTGGATAAAGACCACAACAAAACTCAAAGGTAAAAAAGAATGTGTTTGATCGCAACAAAGAAGACGAGAGACGAAAAAAAAACTCCATACAAACCCATGCGAACATGTTTGCAATTCTGATGTTTTTTACTCAGGCATGAGAAAAAACAAAAGACAGAAAACCAAAGAGAAAAAAAGAGAAACATTTCAAAGTATCTCCTGTTTTTGTCCCCACATTGCCTTCCAAATCATTTCACATATAATCACAGTGAAAAAGCAAACAATATGTACATATGTAAATATATAGAGAGGCATTAACTTACTGATGCAGTCCTTTTTGTTCCAGTGTAGCTTATAGCCGGGACGACAAAAACACTCAAATCCACCCACAGTGTTCTCACATCCATGCTCACAGCCACCGTTGTTTACACTGCATTCATTCACATCTGGGGTGAAAAAGCAAACAGATTTTCAAAAATTACTCTGTGCAGCCTTTTTGAATGCTTCACCAGAGAGGTTCATCTCACCTCCACAGTGGGCCAGTCCATACAAGGTGTAGCCTTTGTTGCACAGACACTGAAAACCACCAGGGGAGTTCACACATGTGTGATCACATGTGCGCTCAAAATAACACTCATCTATATCTGTAATCAAAAACAGATGATATAATAGCAGGGCAGTCAGTCATAGCCGTCACCACGAGGCATTTTACTCTGTTACCCATTGAAATTATGTGACAAATGAAAAATGCCAAATAAGTTGAAAACATTGATTTCAATGGGAGCTTCGTGGGAATATGCAGTTACATCGTATCAGCATAATTTTTTCCCCTATTTATTACCAATGAAATAACAATTATTACCCTGACAAGAGCGCTCATCTGACAGCAACTTAAATCCTTTCCTGCAGTTGCATTCAAAGCTGCCAACAGTGTTTTTGCAGAAGTGTTCACAGCTGCCGTTGTGACTCTCACACTCATCGATATCTGTGAGGAAGGAGTTTCTAATCAAATTTCCAGGGAAAAAGGAATTTTTCACAGACATACCAAATCAGTGTGCTGCTACACTTTATGAATGGTGTAGTTATGGACCGGTCAGTCTGACCTTTACACGATTTTCCATCCGGCTGAAGTGTGAAGCCGTCGGGACAGCTGCAGCGCACGCCAGTGGATGTGTCCTTACAGGTTGAGTCGCAGCCCCCATTGTTCAGCGCACAGGTTTCTAAAAATTACAACCCAAATGTATGACTGTCAGCTGTGGCCGACGGTGGTGCTTGGTTTCCCATAGACAGAAAACACATCAATACATGCACAAAAGCTTGGTTTTCTGACATGTGTCACCTTAAAACATGTGGAACGTTCAGATTTATAATCTATTTTGAATTTCTGTCTAAATAAATTGATCCTTAAAAAGTGAGTAGTGCAGTGCAGATTTGTGCCTTTTAATGAGACTGATTACCAGTGCTTAGCGTTTTTCAAGATAAAATGCTTAAAAGCGGCATGTTTTCACACGATTTCTAAAAGCCTGAATTAAACAACTGATGAATATAAACTCAGTCAGAAAATATTCAAATGCCACCCAAGTCAAATAGAAGGAAAATGTGAAATTTACCACACTGTCACAAGTGCATATATTACAGGAGAGAGACTTGAGGTGGAACAGCGAGCATGCAGTCATTTCACAGTTTGCTTAAAGGACTGAGGAATGTATCGGTGTTCTAGACATTACTCGTCTTCCCGCCCATGCCAGTTCAAGCTGTCATCCTGTGAAGGGTGTTACTGTTACCCATTGACAATCTTCTCTTGACGCGTTTATCCGCCTCAGTGGAGGACGTGGCATTGTGGTCCGAGGACTCAGCGGTGGCTTCATCTCGCTCTGTGACACACAGAAAACCAGTTAAAAATAGAGCAGGTATGGCTGAAAAACATCTCTTAAATATTTTCACACAACCATGCAACCTGACCAGTAACTTCAATTCTAGCACTTTGTGTTACTTCGAAGAAACCAGAACCATTTTGGGATACTCTGCTTGTAGTGGCTTGGTGTATGTCAAATATTACAGCAGATAAGGATCTGAGGATAAAAAGACATTTACACGCCTGGACCTCACACGCACTGCTGCTGGAAGTAAAGAGATAACCCATCATCTTGCTGATGATTCTTATCTCTCCAATCCATTGTGTAGAAGAATGAGTAAGAGCAAAACCTACAATGTTTTCAAAACATTCATCAAGATAGCCTGCAATGTATAAAGGGAAACAAAAACACCCAATTTTGTTATATTCATAACAGAAAAGATTTTTCTGATTGTGAAACTTCTTGGAATGCTATTGGTAAAAACAGAATAATTCAGTTCTTCAATGACTTACATTTATTAACTCTATCAGTTAAAAAACATATTCCCCTTTAATTTACTCAATGGGATAGTTTGTTTAGTTTAAAATATGCCGCATTTTTCCTCTGACCTTGGGGGGATTTTACTTATATGAGTAAAACTACTGTGAAATAATCAGATGGAAGTTTCTCCCTTTTCTCTCTTCCTGCTTCCATTCCTTAAAATTACACATTTCCAAAAATAACTTAGAATGGATTTAAACATGTTTTAAAGTACAACAGCTATGTAGAAGTGATTTACTTTATTTTCTGTCCCCAGACACAAACATATTAGTAACACATCTTCACAAAGTTTGGCGTGATATTACTTATGTTTTAGAACATAAGTATTGTGAGAGAGTAAAATGTTACATCCTCTATGTTCTGTCTCTCTGATTACAGACATGAGTAAATGTGGAGTTTGGTGTTTGAACTCACGTAACTCCTTTTAGTAACAGATTTTATTAACTTTTAAGTATTTTGATTGTTTTAGAGTGTAAGCGATGTCACAGAATAATAAGTAAGAAGCTTCATGTTCTCTTTTTACAGCCACAGATGGGAATAAATGTCTAATTTTTTGATTAATTTCTTTAACATCTCTTCGTTACATGTTTTCACAAAGTTTGGTGTGATTTTACTTAGTTTTAAAGTGTGACTGCTATGAAACAATTTAAACTCTTGGTCTGATTTCTTTTTTTTTGTCCCATTCTAGGGCTTTTTTTCAGGGCCATATGATATTCATAAATCATGATATTATTGTCAAATATTGTGAGAAGGGTGTTAGTTGTGATAATTGCATGTTTTTTTCTTGACTTGTTTCCTTTTTATCTATTATATCTGTCTTTCCAACTCTTTCCATCCCTTTAAGAATATTGGTCACCATGATCTGTGTCATAGTGACACTGTAGTAGTTGTATTGACAACTACTACAGTGAGCCCCATCCAACATGGTCAGCATATGTGCAAGATGTAAAATTTCTAAAACATATACACCTACTTTCTATAACTAATAAATACATAATTCTAAATAGTAGATATCACAACTGCACACACTGATATTCCGATAATATATTTTGAAGCCATACATGTTCTTCAGCTGACTGAATGCGGTCAATCAAAATATATTAACTATATTCTTTACTTTTCAAGTGTACAAGTGAATTTAAGTTTTAAAAAGGAAAGTAAAACAATATCAAAGTGTATAAATATTCATCTTCTGGTTCCTTTAATCGAGCAGTTCATTTTTACATAATTTCCTGTTTTACACAGATGCTTACCCACACAAGTCTTCTTGTCAGGCTGTAAGGTGTACCTGACGTGGCACCTGCAGATGGGACCGTCCTCTGTGTCCTCACAGGTGTGCTGGCAGCCTCCGTTGCCATGGTTACAGGTCACTGAAGAGCAAACGACAGTCGGATACAAGGCAAATTATCAGGGTATTTGCGAGCATTACTTTGGGAGTAGCGTCACAGTGGCTTCACTCACAAATACAGTCTCTCTGGTTCCTGGCCAGCTCAAAGCCTGGACGACACTCGCAGGCCACACCTCCTCTGTGACTCTCCTTGCAGATGTGGGCGCAGGCATGCTCCTTGTTCATACAGTTGAGGCCCTCTGGGATAGAAAGTGGGAGAGAGGTACACAATGAAACTCTCCTGCAGTGACTGACCAGCTAAACACAAAGGCACACATACTGAGAGATTAGTCCAGCATCCTCAAAGACACCGATTGTTCTCATGGCTTACACAATCCAAAAACATCCAACACCGGGATATTTTTATCACCCTCGTGGAGAAAAAGGGAGATTTCTTAAAGTCTCTTTGCATGAAAAGAAAACACAGCAAGCTGTTTCTCTGCATACAACCCACTTGATGCTGCTTTGAGCCTGAAGCTCAGAGGAGGTGCGGCGCCATTTATATAGATGGGTCACAGCTGAGTGGTCAGGTCTGCAGGATTTACAAAGCCTGTCAAGACTCAATGGAGTGGAAAGTACTTGCATTTAAGTTGACTCCAGTCAAGATGACAAAACAAAGGCACTTCAGACTAATCTGTGACACAGACCACATAAGCCAGAGTGTTGCAGTTATTAACTTATTTTGTTCTCTGGGACACAGAGGATATTTTCCCACAGCTTGTTGCTGCTGCACATAAAAAAAATCCCGAAGCTATGCAGAGACAGCTTGAATCTGTCACTCCTCCTTATGCCAACTATCTATCACAGAAGCCGAAAAGTTTATTCTCCTGGTAAAATCTAAAAGGGTCCTTCAATACACTTTTAAATTCAAAGCCTGAGCTGTAAATGAGCCAAGATGGGACACATTGTTCACGACGTAAACTCACCAATGGAGCGGTGGATGCACGTGTGCTGGTTATCGCTGAGGAAGAAGCCTTCTTTGCAGCGGCACTCGTAGCTGCCCACAGTGTTGACACAAGTGTGCTGGCATCCACCATTGTTGAACATGCATTCATCCACATCTATGGGACAAGCGCAAGGCTGCATTCATAAACACTTTTCAGTCTTCCTGGAGATTTTTGTCCTCATCACTCATTTTCCCCCTTCATATAAATCATGTTTGGTGTTATAAACACTGCAGATGAGGCTAATACTTTTTAAATGACTGCGTGAAACTTCAAACGCAACCCACACAAACATGGATTCCTCAAAGATCAGATTAGATGAGTCAGAGCTCCCTGCTTCAGAGAGTTTCCTCTGAAGCTTAGAGTGGATCCTACCCAGACAGTTGTGTCCATCGTTGGCCAAATTGAATCCATCATAGCAAGTGCAGCGATAATTGCCTGGTATGTTGGTGCACTCATGCACACAACCGCCATTGTACTCCAGGTCACATTCATCAATATCTGAGGAGTAAACAGCACATGAATATATGTTTACCTGCTGGTCAAAGGGAGTAAGACTTGAGCCAGGGAACAACAGTGAAGAGCCATGCATAGATATCAATAAAATGACAACACGGGAGTCAATGAATACAGTTCTCAAAGCATTTAGAACTTACCTTCGCAGTGTTTTCCATCTCCTTTGAAGCCTCCTTTACATGTGCACTTATATGAGCCTTGAGTAGTCTGACAAATAGCATCTATGTGACAGCCATCACTTCCTTCTGCACAGGGATCTGTTCAGATTTATCAAAACACGTGGAAAACATGCCAGTATGTCATTAATAACAGCCTAAAGGCTCTTTTATGTTTAAATTATTAACTGAAATGAGAAACTGAGGAAATGAATTAATACAAAAAAGTTAATACCACCTACACTATCTAAAATCTAAGTAGTATTATTGGAATAAAATCCCATAAATCCCATAAAAGCCAGAGTTAAGTGTATATATATATATATATATATATATATATATATATATATATATATATATATAATTCAGAATTTTAAGGCGTGCGTAAAAAGTCGCATTCCACTCGGCTGAAAAAACAAAAACCCATAATACATGCAAACACTCACTACAGTCCCACCTCGAGTCTCTGGAAGCGCTATGCTTTGACGACTATTTAACAAGAGCAAAAACAAACAAAAGTTCCTCGCAGCACAAATAGCTCCCATGGTGATATGGTCCAAGTTTTAGAGGTCTTCTCAAAAGGACGCGGGCGCACTGAAGTCGCGACGGAGCGTCCGCCTCATTTTCATTCTCGCCTGTCAATCCGCTTCACAACGGGCTTTAGAAAAGAGAAAGGAGAGAGTGACTGAAAGTACGGGAGAGAGAGAGAGAGAGAGAGAGAGAGAGAGAGAGAGAGAGAGAGAGTTAAGGCGTGCGTGTGCGCGCACGCGAGAGTAAACTGGGGGGTGGGGGGTTGAGAGGTGAAGCGTCCAAAGAGCCAATGGCACCAGCGCGTGGTGTAGGCTTTTATTTTTGAAAGCTCCGAACGGAAGAGATTATAGTCCGCAGGTTCTCCAGCACTAAGCAAATCTGAGCTTTAAAGTTTTTGCCAATTTTAAGGTCGAAAATCAAGGCAGTCTTTTATAGTTAAATGTATCTCTTATTAGTTAGTGTTATCAAGTTTTTTTTGTTGTTGTTTGCTTTCGTTATTGGAAATTCAGTTAGAATATGTAAGTTATGACATTTTATAAACTGGTGGTTCTTTCTAGGGGGCCAGGGTAGGGGTCACTGAATTTTTTTATGGGGGCACAGAGCAAAGTAATGAAACAAGAAAAAGAAAAGGCATTTATCTCATTGTTTAATGAATTAAGTGAGCAACAGAGTCACTTGCAGCTCCAGAGCTGGAAGTTGCAGACCCCTGATCCAGCAAATGAAAACTGTGATTTCATCTTAGTACAGTGTAAGCTAAGCATGCAACATGTTACATTTTAATTAATTCTTGAAGTAAAACTGTAAAGGTAAAAATTTAATTAGTCCTAGGGGACCAATTAGTTACAGTCTCCAGAGCATATCATCATAAAAATTTAACTTAATATGATCTCTTCAGTACAGGGGCCATAATAGAGATCATTACTACAGAGATGTAGTCCATGGGTAGTATGGAAGACCAATGGTAAAAAATAATTCTGATTTTAATGTAATGGGCACCTGAGAGTAACCAGCGTCAGTGACAGAGATGTGAATTAAGCACAAGGAGAACTAACTTTCTGGAGGAACATGTCAGATTTAAGTATTTTCTTAATATGCCAATTAAAGTCAAAATTCTGAGATTAAAGTTTTCAAATAATTTTTTAATAGCTACAGAGCAATGATTAACATTGACTTACACTTAAAACAAGGACCATTGAGGGTTTTTTTTAAACATATTTGCACAAGTAGGTTTTGCTACCCACATATTTAAGATATATTAAAAAAGGAAAAAAAAAACAGCCAGATCATATAACCAACAAAACAAAGTAGAAGGAAAGTACTTTTCAAACTTTTTATAAAATGTCATAACAATTTCATTTTTATAAAATACACACACATACCCACATGTTGATGTCATCGACATGGGTGAAGACTGCAGCAGCTTTTGATTCTGGTAAGGCAGTTAAAGAGGTCTCAAAGAAATTGAGATCAGTCGTTTCCCTGTAAGCCTACGGGAAATAGTCTATAAGTAGAGGGCATTTAAAACAACCACCAACATGCTCAGATCTTGCTATCCAAGAAAGTTTTCCCTGAAAGCAGACCACAAGATATTAAAAGAAGTCTCCAAAAACCCTAAAACAACATCACAGGACCTACAGCAGGTTCTCCTGACTATTAAAATGAAAATGCATTCTTGTGCAATCTGAAACAGACTGCTCAAGTTAACTTTCATTTGAGGTGTAAGAGGAGAAAATCTTTGTTCACTAAACAAAACATGAAGATCAGACTAAAGTTTCATAAAAAATAAACACAGACCAGGATTTCAGGACTAATGATCTTTGTCTGAAACCAGATCATTTGGGCACCAGAACAGAGGAAAGTATGTAAAGCATTTCAGGAGAAGAGCAACCACAAAACATGGAAGCAGAAGTGCCACAGTTTGGGACTGTTTGTTGCACAAGACAGTAGATAACAAGGTTGGAGTGCTTCAGTGCTCCAAGAGTGACGTACAGATATATTATGAAGTATATATCGGGTTTTAGTATTGAGTTTTGTATGATATATAGAAATTATTGCCAATAGCTTCAATTTCCTATTGACAATTTAACACAAGAATCTAATATCAATGTTTTTTACTCTGATGTTTACAGATATGGTATTACGTGGTAAATACAGATGTTTGTCCAATATTCCTCGATACATTTAAAACTTTAAAGTGAAGATATATCCAGTGCTTATATTAAAAATTGTGGGGTAGATTCCTTGAACAGATGGAAAATATATGGAGTGTTTTTTAATCTAAAAAATCACAGCCAATTTAATTAAAAGAAGGTTGTTAAAAGTTTATTTCAATAAAAGCATTAGTGCTGGAAATATTGACTTCAAGACAATATCTAATTTTTTCTAACAGTGCTGTAAATTAACACTTCTCCACTGTTCTTGATGAATGCAGCTATTAGTAAATAAAGTGCGCCCTCTATCTGCATCGAGGAGGATTTTTATTTTTTTTAATCAAATCAGGCGATATCCTTTTTTTTTTTCTTTTTGAAATTTGAACTTTCAAAGAATTTTTCTTTGAAAAATAATTCTTATTTTATAAGATTAAAGTTTACTTAATAAACTTATAAAGTAAACTTGAATAATAGTGCTTCATAATTTCTGATGAACATTCAAAGATTTTTCATTGGATTTGGCTGCAGATTGGACATATTCTGAGAATTGAACTGTACTATAATAAATATCTAACACTCTTTGTCTTGCTGGTATAACATCAACAGTGTGCAGCTTTTGCCCACCACCTAGTTGTACAAGAAAATACCACAGGAGAACAGTTTTAATTTTTATTATACAGATCTACTTTGTGGTACAGTATAAAAAAAGCATATAAAAAAAAAAACCCATACATTGCATGTTCAAAGGAAGTGCACAAAATTAGAAACAGACTTTTTTTCTGAAAGGCTCAACACCAGTTAGCTCAAAATTTTAGTTAAAAAAAAAAAAAGGTTGTGTAATAAATAAATATAAATTACATACGAATCATAGAGAAAAAGGTCAGGTCATTCGTTAAGGCACATCTTACATCCCAAAATGTACCTTGCAAAAACATGGCAACTTCCTAAAGATTTAAAAAACAGCTTATTTTCCAGCTTGCAAAGGAAGCAGCTTACCACTTTTCAATAAGAATCATAATTTTTCAGCATTTCACTACCCTGCCGCAGAATACAGTTTATATATATTAAGCAACTTTACAGAGCAGTGCCTGTCAATTACTTTAAGTCGAGTTTGGTTACAAAAATGTAAGAGCGAAAAAAACAAACAAAAAAAAAAAAAAACAGTAACCGTTGTCACTGTAGTACTGAGACAGTATACACCATGGCAATAACTGTGCAATATAAGCAATATTTTTAACATGGCATACATACATTTTGAGACATTGACTGGTGACAACGATGTGACATTATTGCTGAAATAATAGAGCCAATTTGGAAAAAAAAAAGAAAAAAAAAAGAAGAGGGCCAATCATCATCTAAAAGAGACTAAAAGTCCCAGAGCAATTCTCACATTCAAAATGTCTGCATAGTTTGAACTTTAGACAATTGCTTCTTTTGATGAACATGTTCCTCTAAGCGCAAAGATGTAGAGTAAGCACTGGTCTCCAGCATGTTCAGTTTGACAGCAGAAAACAGATGTTCACAGCTCACTGATTCTGCAGGTGAGTTTCTCAGATTCCTGCAGTTTACATCTACTTCTGCACATAGCACAAGTCAATACAATGCAAGCCTTTCGAGAAACATACCTGAGGAAATAATGAGTTATCAAGCTGTCTTTTAGCGTAAGAAAAAAAAAAAAAAAGAAAAAAAAAGAAATACATGCCTTCAGCACCTTTCAGATGTAGTGGTTTGCCGTTTCATGTAATATTTTTGGGGAAAACTCACGAGCCAAAAATGCTGTATTTACAAAATTCATTGAAAAAACAATTTGCTTTACAACATGCAATGTAATTTCATTGGAGGCTGTACAAAAGAAATAAATAAAAACTGTCAATCCAACAAGCAGAGGGACATACTGCAAGCATGCTCTAATGTGCACAAACTGCTGAGCAAATTAAAATTGAGTGTTTCAAACTGGTGGCTAAAGCTGTTTATGTCCAACGTGTCTAATCTGTACACATTTAAAGAAATTACCTTTATACAGAACAGATTTGCTAATGATCCTTATGTGTTATCAAAAGCAAGTTGTGCACTAGAAGAAACAAATAAAGCTAAAAGATGACAAAACATTGCAGCAAAAATCTTGAAGGTTCCCTTCAACACACGACGCTGGTATTGGAAATAGCTGGTGTCTTTCATACACACAATTACAGTATTACAAGTTATAAAAAATAAAGCAGTCCTGATAAGAAATAAAAACAGAAATTATTTACAAAAATTGATCATTCAGTACAAAAATAACCAAACGCAATCTAGGACCAAAAATTTAACTCAACAAAATTTAATCCTTATCCTATAAATAACACTAATGCCCAAAAGTTTTTTTTTTTTTATTTTTTCTTTTAAAACAAAGAGCTCAACTCTATACAAAAGTTAAAAAAATACCCATATAAAAATGATTATTACAAGGATGAACATTAACTGATCTAACGGGGAATGAAAATGAGGTCTGCCACTGGAGACAAATCCAGGTGGATGCCATGGATAGCCCCATAAAGGAAAAAGGGAGATTAAAAAGAACCATTCACCAGGTTTCTTTCAAATCTTCTGGGAGCTGTGGTTGGAGTGTGGGCACCTGCGTGGGCGTCAGTGTCTTCTGTTTTTTTGAGCTGCAGCAAGGCTTGAAAAGTCGGGGATCGATAATCACTTCTCCAAACCGACCTTTGTAGATAATTCCACAGCACACCTTTTGCCTAAAAGAGAAAAAAAAAGTATTTATTTATTTGTAAATAAGAAAACATGTAATGAAAATATGATATTTTTGTTTTGTGATGGAACCATGAAAATATCTTACCTCTTCCAGTAAGAACGATCCAGGAAGGAGAAGATGGAAGGAGATGAGCGTCTTTGTTTGGACTCAATGTCGGAACCGTCATCTGACTGGTTGCTGTAACTGGGAGATTGGGCAGGAGACATGCTGGACGTTGTACTGTGAGCATCTGAGTCTGCTTAAAAAAATGAAAGAGAAACTTTAAAGAAATGTACATTTACCTTCACAACCACTGGAATAATCAGGACTTGTGGAAGTATTTACTTGCCTTGTCACTATTTTATTCATTATATTGAAAGAATGATTGCAGGTGATTTATTCTGCAAAAGGTAAAAAAATATACCAAAGGCGGCACACCAAAGCTGAATTTTGAATCCTATATAAAAATGAAGCTCACACACAAAACAAGCCAGATGCCACTTGTTTATGAAGTGTGAACTAGAAAATAGAAAACGAGACACATTTCATGCTTTATTTAAATTAGCCACTAGGTGCTGCTAAAGATTATTAAACAAAGGCATTTAGTTTATATGGAGATGAAAACTAAAAAAATCTAAAGTAGAATGAAAATGCAGTGATTTTAGGAATTTATTATTTTTTTTAACAATATACTTGTATTGGACATTAAATCACAACTACTGATTATTTTACTAGGAATACAAAATGTTTTAAGCATGTAGCCTAAACTACAAAACAAAGAAGACAATACACAAGTGTCAAAAGAGCATCAGTGCATGGATTTCAAATATCTTATTTTTGCTAAATTACTTATAACTTTTAAAAATGGAAGACAACATGTTTCTTAATATTGAACTACTTACTTTGCCTCTTAAACTTATGAATCTTCTTTAGCTTGCTCTTCTTCTTCCCATCACTGTTCTTGATCTTCTTGGGTTTTGTCACCTTAAAACCTGGGCCAGCTCTAGCATCAACCACCTAAGGAAAAGCAATTAAAAACACACAACAAAGTTAACTTGTACTTGAAAACATGACACAGTATACCTCTGTGTGCTAAACTGGAGGCATTACTTACATGATTCCAGTTCTTCTTGGAGCCATGAGGCAGCTTCTTCCATCTCTTCACCAGCAGAACACAGGCATTACAAATGTCTCCAACACGATCTTCTGACAGTCTAAAATTAATGCAACATGAAAAGGGTAATTAGATCTGAAACCTCTGCAAGCAACTATTACTGACGTGTAAATGTATGATATTATGGAATAAGAGGTTGTACCCAAAGCACATCCTGAAGGTCTCTTCATATCTGCTGCTGTCCGTGAAGCGTGAACTAGAGGACTTGGTCTTACAGATGCAACAGCCGTCATTACTCCGGTAGATTTTTGACTTGTGAAAGCCAAACATCCTGAATTTGTTGGTCGGTGCAAGTCAAGGGAAGAAAACTCCTGGAAATGTAAGAAAACACGATCCGTAATAGTCTCGGTGCTTGCTGGTTTATGATCAGCACAGATGTCTGCACACAGTTGCTATTAAAAGGGGGCGGTCCGTACACGCACACATACACAGAAATATTGAAACCCTTTTAAACTTTTAATAGCAAATCTTGCGAACACACAGATTTAAAGTGTCAGGTTGTAAAATTAAAACCTCAAAATCACCAAAAGCAGGATAACAGTACTTTTTTTTTAAAAAAACCCCCACTTTATTTCACCATCTTACGGAGTTGAAAGCCAAACAACACCAAACTAGCACAAGGCAAACAGTAACACGAATCTAATGTTATGAAGGGATTTTACAACATAAAAACTAAACTTTAGGTCGAGTTAAGTGAACCGATTTATTTGAAATTTTATCCTAAACAAACACAACAGTCTGGAACGTTACACCCACAAAAACACGAGTACCGCTTTATCCGTAAAATGAGCGGTAATGTTGAACACAAATGCGGACGACAAAAGAGAAGAAGCTAATCTTTATATGTCACTTCAAAGTATGTATCTGCTACGGGACTTTGTTAAGCGGCGGATCTGTCTGAAGTGGATGCCCCAAACAAAAAGCGGGCAGCTGCACTTTCTGAAACCAAAGACAAAAAGCTACCGCAATATTTAAACAACCTAAACAACTACATTTGGACACACTTCATGCAAGGATTTAACTCTATAGTTAGAAACACAAAGTTAAGGCAGACACCGTCTTCCCCTTCAGATTAAAACTTTTCGTCTGCGAGTGCGCCAAATATGGCTCATTGTTGTTAGCCGTTAGCATGAATGCTAGCCGACGAGGCCACGCTCTCGTTCACTTCCACGTTATCCCATTGTCGACATGGTAAGTCTTTACACGTTTAACCCAAAACGACAACGAACGCACACGTCAGGACACCAGAACCTTACAATATGGCCGCAAGTTCCACATATAACAAGTGTGTAAAAGTCAAAATAATATAAACCTTGTACAAAGAAAATAACAGTGTACTTACTGAACAAAAACTTTGAATCTTCGCCGTCCTCTTTTCACGTACTGCGCATGCTCTTACTACTGCTGCATACAGCTGGTCATTAGAATGTGTTTTACATAAAAAGCTGGAATGAAAGGGCGAGCGGACAATGACCATATAAGGAGTGAAGCCGTTGGGTTTGAACCTGGGCTCGACCAATCGCCACAGTCTTCTCGTACTCTTCAGACAACATGAATGATGGGAGGCGTAGTGAATGAGGCAGAAAACACGGCTACGTCAGCGGTGAAGGGCCTCTTTTTGAACTCATAGTCCCATAAACCACCTGGCCCGAGGCTTCAAAGAAAAACAGCTCCCTGACATGGCGCGAACGACTTTGTTTACGTTTTCACAGCTGAGAAAGCGCATTCAACAGAGAATATAACTGATCATTAACGCCTTGGCATGGGATATGAAACCATAATATTATACCTTTAAAGATACAAGTACTGGTTAGCTATTGTAAAACACCGATTTAGCAGTATTTTGGGCACGTGCAAGCTATTTCAAGCAAATAAGGGAATTCAAAACAGCCAGAGATTGGGCAAATGTACAATTTTAAATAGAACAAGCACCCAAGCAAATAATGATTATACATTACTGAAGGGTAACAAACCCATAACCATACATAACAGTGTTTAGGAAGTTTTCAACAAGCCATATGTATATAACATAAACTATGTTCCCTATTGCAAAAAAGTAAACTGTTAAAGTAGTCATATGTTGAGGTTTTTTTTTTTTTAATAAATCAAAAACAATTTAAAATAACAGTCCTTAGTATCATCTAAATAACTTTTAGATGATACAATTATAAATGTAGATTTACAAATTAAGGCAAACCTTTTTAATAGCATGGGGTCCCTCAATTTACTCTGAAATCATTACATGTATACTGCCATAAACCAGGTGAACAAATGGACTGTAAATAATATTCTGCCTTTATGTCAGTTCCCCTTGATAAAATGTCGCAAATATATATTCTCCTTTAAAACACTTGGCTTTCATTCCTTTTCCACAAGACGATATACTTGCATCCTTAAATGAAATTAGAAATAAATGTTCATGTAATCTAGAGCTTGAGGACAAATTTGGCATGTGCTTGCTTCCTAAATAAATTTCTGATACATACTCAAAAACAAAAATCTAGTTATTTGACATTCTCTTAGACCAAAACTTAAAGAATAAGCACTGACTGTATTATTCACAGGATAAAGAAAATGAAAATGATACTGAAGATTTGTTTATCATTAGCAACTTAAAAAAAACTTCAATCTGCAAAGGAAAATAAAAAGCTGTTTTTGTCGAGATCAATTAAGTGATTGCAGCACTTAGTCTCAATTAAGTGTTACCATCTTCTGACTTGCCGATAATACCCTTTTGAAATAAATGAGGCCCAGAATAATGCTTTACATATGCTTTATTCTTAATATTTTTACACTGTACACAGTTGCTCACTTAGTAAACACTACATTACACAAGTATGTCGATAAATGTACAACTGTACTGGAAAAGAAAAATATATATCTCCCAAGATGCTTTTGTGAGTCGTACAGAGATGAGTACAACACAGTCATTCCAGACGCCGTTGGCACACAAAAAAAGTCCGTCATATATCAAATCTCTTATTCCGCAAGATAAAGTCCAATTCTATGTAAATGGAGAGAGCCCGCTAATATCTCAGTTTTCTCTTGTAGTTATTGCATAGCAAGAAACCATGATGACAAAAACCAGGAACAAGTGTGGGGAAATAAAACAGTCCTTTGAGCTCCTCACATAGTCGTCAGGAGGTCAGAAGTCAGCACAGGAACTACTCAGGTCATCACGTTGTAGTTCAAAGAACAGAGTACATGTAGTGTAAGGGCTGCAATGATGGTAGAAGGAAATGGCTGCTGGGAGGTATTTACACTGAAGGTTGAAGTTGTTAACTTTGCAAAAATAACAGGGTCAAGCATCTCTTGGAGAGCTCTTGGTTTTATTTTCCTGAAACCAACTGAACATACCATTCGTCACTTGGAGCAGGCTTGAGCCACACAGTCTCATCGTGATAGGAGGACCTTTTCTTCAACTGAAGGTATTCCATGTAAAATATTTGCATACATACAGTACGGACCAAACGTTTGGACACACCTGATCATTCAAATGGTTTTCTTTATTTTCATGACCATGAAAATTGTAGATGAGATTGTAGAAAAACCTGTGAAGTGAAAACCATTTCAGGTGACTGACTACCTCTTGAAGCTCATCAAGAGAATGCAGAGTGTGTGCAAAGTAGTAATCACAGCNTTTTCAGTTGTTTTACACTTTTTTGTTTAGTACATATTTCCACATGTGTTAATTCATAGTTTTGATGCCTTCAGTGTGAGTCTACAATGTCAATAGTCATGAAAATAAAGGAAACTCATTGAATGAGAAGGTGTGTCCAAACTTTTGGTCTGTACTGTACATGTATGTTTGCTTGGGAAAGAGTCAAACCTGCATTAAAAAAAAAAAAAAAAAAAAAGGAAATCGCCTACCACTCTATGAGCCACCCTGCCTTGCGCATACTTATAAAGCATACTTCTACATCATTTGCTTTAAACTCTGCGTTATGACATTTAAAAATCAGATTTGACAACAGAGCAAGCAACTGCACCGATTTAACAAAATAATACTGTTTTTATCTGAAAATATATTAACAGTTTTAATCCTCGCTTTCCCTTAAATAGAACAGCTGTCATCAAGTCACGGCAACAATGAAAATATTGAGCTTTCAGTAAAACATTATAGCACAAGGTCATCCTCAATGTTGTGAAAACCATGGTCCATAATAGAAAACATAATTCTTCAACATCTAATGGCATCATAATCATCATCGAGGATAAAAATAAATCTTGAAAGGCTCATTGCACTTAACATATGGCAAATGTGACAGTAGCTTCAGTAAGCCAGAAAGTGTTCTTTGTTCAAGTCTGTTCCTGCATGAAAAAAAGTTCAGTTATTCTTTTCTTTTAGTGGTCCTTTGAGATATTCCTGTTGGGTACGACTGGTGGAGAGCGCAGTTTGGTTTCAGATGCCAACTCCTTTGACTAACGAAGCCTCCAGGGTGATGTTGAACTCCTGCAGAGTCTGTAGCACGCGGATCAGAGAGTTTACCAGTGAGCGGTCCTTAATGAGTGCAGTGTCCTCATACATCTGGGAGGTGATTGGACAATCTGCAAGCAGAGCGATCCAGTGATGCAGCAAATGGTCCCTGTGAGAGGAAAGGACAAACATGCAAAATCAACAGAGCAGCCCTTAGGAAATCCAGAAATCATTAAAATGGGCAAAATCCTTATTACAAACACCAAGCAAATTATCACAAGTTTTAACAGTGTATGTTCTTCGCTCCCTTTTACTCACCTTGCTCCCAGACAGACAAGCATCTGAAACTTCCCGTCCTTGCCAATATTTCTCGACGTGCTATTGATGGCCCGCATGAAGCGGCAGAAGTGGCGCACTCTGGTTTGCCAGTTTTCATCTGGAGTCGCCTCCTGTTGCTCAGCACTTTCAAAGTACACTTGTGCCTTCTCTGTTGAAGGGTTAAAATCATCCAAAGACATTAATCACTGCACAGTCATATGCATGAATAAGTAATCCATTTAAAGCAATCACTCAAGTTAAAACAGAGCTGATTTTTTAAACGTTTGTAGTGTTTTAGAGTCATTTTTACACAACTCTTAACTAAATTGTTGTTTTTGATCCAACTAATTCAAGCAATTAATTAGCTGCAGTGGGATTGGCTGAACTATCAACCTTACATTGCTTGCAATAGAGCATTTCATTTCAAGGCAAAAATAAAAATAAATAGAAAATTTCAAAACACTTAAGAGACAGGAGAGCTAATTGTTATGCTGAACTGGACCATGCAGCCATGGAAGGGCTTTACGCTCTCACTGAAACCATAAAAACATGTTTTGATCTAGATATAAAAACAGCATATTGTTTAAGCTCGCCTCACATGCCATTACTCATAACGTTTAACATCAACAGCAGCATTTTACAAAAGACCAAAATAGAAAATGCAACAAAGACTAGGGAAGCAAAAAAATGCTTAATTCACAAGTAAAATTGGAAAACATTCATATTTTTGTTGAGGGTTTTGTCAGAGTTTTTTGTATTAGAAAATTTGCTATATTTACTGAGAAATATTCAGAACCATATCACGGTATTTCTAAAGTTTGCTACCATTATCATGATGTGCATCTTTGCTTTATCTGTTATCCCCAAAGTATCTTATTAAATTTAATGCATTTTCTGCAATTACCTTCATGTTGTGTCAATTTCAAATTCCTTATTGTTGCTACTTTTGAAATATATGAGTTTAATACTTGCTTTATTCTCTAATGCTAGGGGGGAAAAATTAAACCTCCAGTCTACTAGTCTTAGAAAGCTCAAGTTCCTACCCAAAAAGTCCCAAATGAAGACGTTCTTAAAGAGTCGAGGTGATTTAAAACCGTGCTGGAAAACTTGCTCCAGAGCCCAGACGAGACCGTACTCCCCACACAGCAGCAGGGTCAGACTGCCTCTCTGTGGAGGGAACAAATGCATGGAGTTGGATTCAGAGAACAAAACACAGCTCTTTGATTAAAACACCATAAGACCAAACTACTAAAAACATGAAATCCTTCACAAAAATAGGACTGTGGGTGTTTACACCTCACACCAATATTTAAACTATTCGATTTATGGTGACTCTTAATATTCTTGGTTGGATTTTTTTTTTTTTTTTACATAAATACTATAAATGACTGCATCAGCAATTTGGATGTTGTAACAGACTTGGTGAAACAAATTAAAATTTGACTAATTTCAGAAAGAATCTTTAGTTCTCATCAGGCTCCTTTGTTCTTTTGGTCTCTTAAAAAGGTGGAGTGAGAGTTAAGGGGATTTCCCTTTGTTCCCTTTGTTCTTTTATAACAGTGAATTAGTGATCAACCCTACAATCAAGTGTAAGATTTTAATGCAGCTAAATAATCCTCACTGAGCATCTTCCTTTTAATTGAAGATGTCAACTGAACCTGCATTCACTACACAATAATTTGTGTTTTTTGTTTTTGTACAGATTCACTGAGGGTGCAAAAAATAAAAAACAGATAAAATTTAGAGTAAAACAAAACAGCATTATTATATTTAAATTCCCCACAGTAGCCCTGAGTAAATGAAGGTTTAGTGGGGTCGACGGGAGCACACGGGTGCGTTTTTCTTCATACGTGATGAATAATAGAACTACGTGTTCAGGCTTGTCTAGACTGCTCATCTCTCACCTCCTTCTCCGGCTTGTGGAAGTGTTTCACGATCCCATTGATGGCCTCTCCCACTCCCTCCTGGATCTGGCCTGTGTTCAACTCTGAAAGGGGAGAAGAGTAAACAATGATGCTCCAAAAAAATAGAAGCACGATCAGGCAGGCAAATCCCCAAACGGGTTTTATCTCTCGATCATTTTTGTTTCATCAGTCATGCATTCATTTCTGTGAATGCTGGAAATCACCCGGTGATTAACATAATCCTTAAAGGAGCAGCTTAAGGATTATGGGGAGGGAAATTATTTTAATAAAATCGTAAGATATGAGCAATGAGGATGATTAACTGACTTGGTTTGCTGCTTGGTGAGATGGTAACAAATCTCCTCATCATCCCTGGAGACTGCTGCATGGGTGGTGTGCGGCACATCCTCTCATCATTTTCAGTAGTGGGGGTCATCAGTTCTCCCACAAGTATCCTCTCCAGACTACCATCATCTACGCCTTTCCCCAACCAGCGACCACATGGAAACCTAACACCAAGAACAGAGAGGTGGTTAAAAGGGGAAAACATTTTTTATTAAAATGATACTAGATTTTCTTTTTTCTTTGAGGCTAACTTACTTGTAAGTGTGCCCTGTGATCTCGTTCCGGACCACGACGCACTCCACAAGCCACTTGGCGTACAGTCCTGAGTTGTCGTGACCCATCTGTACTGTTGTGAGCTTTCCCAGGTTCTGACACTAAAACACAGAGAACCACAACAATGTTAAAACATAGAAATTAAAAAATTGAAAAAGAAAAAGCAAATCTATGTATTCACTCTCTCTGGAAGAGTGCAAAAATGTAAAATCAAACAATTATCATCAACTTCTAGAAAACAAAGTTAGTACCTTCTCACATTCTGTTGATGTCTCAAATAGAATTGTTAATTTATACTACATTTAATGTTTATGTTTTTATATTATTGGTACTGTACAGAGAACAACAAGCGTCTGTGAAGCCATCTCTAAGACTGGTTCCAGTCTTGACATGATCCTCTCTACTGCTGTGTGTTTAGGGGTGAAGTTGAGGAGTTCCTGGCCCATAGTAAAGAGTTAAGGATAAACACTTCCAGGCTAGGCTTCAGAAGCTTTTTTTTAACCACCGCAGTGCAATTGTAAAATGGCACCAGTTGCTGTAGTCAATGAGCAGCTGTTAAGATAGTAAAGGAGGTCCTTGCTGAGCAGAGTTGGCAAGGAAGTGTGAAGTGGGGGGAGGGGTCACCGCTTTATCCTCACAGGAGCTCATGAGTGAACAACTTAAGTGGTTTAAAGGAGGAGCTCCCTTATACGGCCATATTGCAGAACTGTTCTGTGAATAAGACCTTAAAAGCAGGTTGAAGTCAGGCTCTGTTCTGGCTTTAAGATGTGTCCTATTTTCTTCAGATACAAATGGACAGCTGTGAGGGTGGCTGGTCACACCTGGCATGAGTATCCGACCCGAGTGATACATCAAAATGCATTTGTAACCATCAAAATCCCATGATGGTTACAAAATCATTGGGATTTTGTAACCCATGATGTTACAAAATCTCAAAAAAGATCTCGAGTGGCTTGATTAGGTAATCTTAGAGTTGTAATGTGAGAAAAGAGAATACAATGCTTAGTGTCTATAAAGAGCGCAAAAAAAAAATTCAGACACCTCAATCACAGACTGGAATGATGTCAAACAAATCACTATGCAGGGAAGATAGACACATAATGAGTACTTTTACAAGACAGCAACAGTGGGCAGCTGCTTTTTCTTGTTTCAAGGAGTTCACTAAAACCTTTAGACTTAAGAAGAATAAACACAAACTACATTCAGATTGCTAAACTAATGCAGTTAAAATATCTCACATCAAAACAAACACAAAGTGGAGAGGATATGAACAGGTATCATCATCCCCTTAGAAGTCTAAACAGTTTAATGTAAAAAAAGAACACCACCTTTTAAAAACAACGTGTGAGCCTTCATTGTTGCCATGTTATTGCACTTCTCACAGATCTGATTTTATTAACAAAAAATAAAAACTAAATGTTTTATAAGTCAGGGCACAAACCTCAAAAGTGATCTCCAAGGTGTTTCTGGGGACCTGAAGGACTCCGGTCTCCGACAGCTCCCCGGAAACACACACCCAGGGGTTGGCTGTGAACATGGAGCCACCAAGCTTCTTGCTTGGAACGATCACCACGTGGTAAGGGATCACTGGCAGCCGGAGAGAAGGGAAACGTTGTTCTGGCAGCTCAAATCAATAAAACATGAACAAGGTGCATTTTTAGGCAACACTCACTGATGGTTGTGAAGACGTTGGTGAAACAAAAGTAATCGACGGCATTAAAGGACAGCAGATGGTAAAGGAACTGCTCCTTCTCGTCGTCACAGCGCAGGAAGGCGTAACGCTTGTACAATTTTCTAAAAAGCAGAAGAAAATTGCCAAAGAATATTAAAAGACGCTTGACACTGACTAAATAACAGGGATTTCTGACATTTGGTAATTATTCTGATCTGATAAAGATGGCAGGTAAATAAAATTGGGTAAATTGAACAGTTTTTGTGGTTCAGGTTTTAGGAGAAAAGTGACTCTACGGTCTGAAAGGCAGACAGAACTTCCCCAAACCCAGTTTGTCCCCCAGATATCAATTATGAAAAAGTCTGAAATATTAATGCAGTCTGGACTACAATATAATGCTCTGCAATTCCAGAAGAAATGCATTATAAATGGCTTAATCACACACTGTCTGGCTTTCAAAACGGACATTTCTGCACGTGCACAACAAATCAAGGGCAGAAAGATATACTTTCAGTTTTAAAATGTTACTGCTGCAGCTCTAATTGTTTGCAGAAGTAACAGGCAATTACTGCTGCAGTAATTGAAATGTGAAATAATTTCAATTACTTCATATTGAAATAATTGTTGCCAATGCAGAGTGGTAGTTCAGCTCACTTTGTTAGCTCGTGATCTGACAGCAGCTGCTTCAAGTGTCTGGAAAGCAGCTTCTTCTCCATGGAGAGGCGGACCCAGGCTCTGGCCTTGCCCACGTCGGTCTTGATCTCCCCAATGTTCTGAATGTGTCTGCAGGTGAAATGACGGGTTCGGGTGACAGGAAAGGAAGACAAACACAAAGGCAACATACAAATAGGTAAATAAGCTGAAGGAGTATCATTACAGGGGAAATACAAGAGGCTGATACCATACTACACACGGAACCCTCTTGAATTGATAATTTCTCTATGCATGTGTATAAAATGGCCCACACCAGTGAAAAATGCACATAAAGTTTCAAAGGAGTTTTGTTCTATATAAAAACCAAAGACATAATTTGAAAAAAAAAAAAAAAAAAAGCATGTACTTTTTAAAATGTATTGCTATGATTTGGACATCATATTCCTGTCACAACAGCGGGCTGGGAAAACGGTTTCTCCGAGCGGCATTTCAACCACGCCGCATTCCCTTAATGTGAAAGCCGGTCCCTTTGAGACGGCTTCCAGCCACTATCATGTCTCTGATGTCCAGACAGATTCCCTTCCACTCCACCTGTGCCATACGCGTGCCACATCTACGCCTCCTCCGCCTTCCACACCCACTCTGCTGTCTCCACCCTCATTCAAACCTACTAACCTAGATTTCTCTGCTCCAGAAGGAAACATTTGTGAGCTGGTAATGTCAGAATCCAGAGAGTAAACACAAGCCTAAGCTTTTGCTTGGAAGCTTTAAAATGGTGATAATAGCAACACAGTACCCGCTATTAAATAATGCATTTATTTACAGGACTTTGCTTCTGCTAATGGTGTCAGACATTTACAACAACATGGAGCAGGATTTATTCACAACAAAAAGTAGAGCTGCATGGCTGTGTCCCGAGATGACCCCTCCTCCCTTCTTTTCATCTCAGTGAGACTGGTGGGAGGTGTGATAATTAGGCTGGAAGTAACTCGCTGTTCCACGCAGACTCACTCAGTCTTCTTCATGTAAGCCCAGAAGGCATAACACTGAATCATTTTAGAAAATGACAGCAAGGTCTGCAGTCACACACCTTTACAAAGGTGTTAAAGCATGTAAATGTGTTGAAAGAAACAAAAGCATCTCTGAACAGGTGACTTCTCTGTACGTTTAAACATTCTTGATAAACATTTTTAGTTGGACAGGAAAAAAAAAGAGTCATCAGCCAGATTAGAAACATGCCATCCTCTTTATCTTTGCCGTAGTTTGCACATTTTGCCACATCCTTCCATTTCAAACTCTTACAAAAAAGCTAACTTTAGTTGTTAAACTTTATAATAAAAACTTTTCTATTATGTATATTTTCATAATTATATATATATATGTATTTATTTATTCATGTCCTGGTAGATGATTTCCCCCACTATTAATGTACTAAATCCTATTTATTTATTTAACTAATTTACGCAAATGTATTGATTTGATGTTTTCTAATTTTAGAATCCATCAACAATATTTAAAACATGTTCCATTGCAGCAGAGTCAATTCTGCCTTTGTTATGACAAAAGTTTAAAAAAGGAACTTTTTAGGAAGTTGATGCAACGTAAAACATGTGCAGAATAATTTTTTAATTCATATTCATACAAATATTTTGTTGCAGTCTATATATTTCTAATAATTTAGGCTTAGCTTTTCATTTACTGAAAATGAAAACTGTTGTCATTTTTCCACACAGATATTTCTAATATTTTGTTGGAAATTGCTAAGTCTTTTTACGTTTAAAAATACACGCAATAGTTTGCATAATTTTGCTCATTTAAGCTGTTCCTTAAGCATCCACATCACTATGGCAGAAAACATGCTGCTGTCTTTTGTGGTCCAGTTCAACATCTACCACAAGGGGGCAGCATTATTCTACCAAACTGTACATCTGTCCAATGTGATCAGTAGTTCGGTCAACAAGTGCCTGTATACAGGATTGCATTAATCGTTCGTCAGGATGTTCCTCACCTCATGTCCTGGATCAGGGAGATCCTGAGCGGAGGCATGGCTGATCCACCGCCATCAGATTTCCTCCGCTCCGTTTCATGAATGAACCCTGGGAGGAAAGTAAGCGCACCTATGAAAACGTCACCATTCTCTAAGCTGACTGGACCCCTTAAGAGAAATGACAAGAGCGTTTACCTGGAGGCCCCAACCCGCCTGGAGTGGCATTCTTCTCTTTGCTGTCCTGGTAATGCAGGAGGTGGGACCATAAGGCAGATTTCCCCTGGAAGAAGTAGAAAGTCGCAATTAAATCTACTTCCTGTTTAAAATGAGTCATCTCTTGTGATTGGATCATTGTGACCATGATGACGTTTTCCAGACCTGTTTAACCTGGAGCCCGTGACTCCAGATCCTCTCCAGGAGGTCACAGAGGCTCGCAATCAAGGTGTTCTCCTCCACACCTGTGATGCTAACCTCACCGTGACCCAACTCCACAGCCTCTCGACCCATCTTCTCCACCAACATTCGTTTTGTCTACAGACAAAAAAAAAAAAAAAAAAAAAAAAACTCATGTCAATACTGAGAATTCAAACTAATATTCCAGGAGTTTGTTGTTAAACCTCAAACCAACATCCATTTAAGTGTAGCAGTAAAACCAAAGAATATACTCAAAACAAGACAAATAAAAATCCAAGCACATTTTAAAGGTTTGCAGTTTGAAAAGGAATTAATCTTTATTTACTAGGACTTGCAAAACCTACAATATGAGCTAAATAAGTAATAATCAAATAATTTTATTTATTCTTTACGGTTTTATTTAATAATTTTGAAGAAAACAACAGATAATTGATAACCGAAGTGGGAAATATGTGGAAGAAGTGGGAAACCAACAGATTACAAACCTTGTTCCTGCACTCTTTCAATAATCCTTCAACAAACTTCCAGTTGGTCTGAGCGATGACAGAGGGCGACAGGTTGGACAGTTTAGGCTGTCTGATGGTGGTGCCCAAGTTTCGAGCTTCCTGGATGTATTTCTGATAAGAGAATTCAGTAAGCAAATGTTAGAAATAAATAATCTACACTTACCAGGATAAGTTCAAAACCAGCTTTTACACTGGAAACACTACAGGTGTTGCATTGATATTCATCTTAAATGAAATGTGCAATAGCTACTGTACTTATGTTAATAGCCTCCATGGCTGTCAAGTCTTAAAACAAGCTTAAGAAGCCATACAAAAATAAAAATAAAAAAAGGGACAAATATCAATTGTAACTAAAAAGAAAAGCTCAGATAAAGCTCAGCTGCTGAAAGTTAGAGAAGAAGATGGTGTTAAAGATCACATGAGTGGACTTCCACATCTGGTCTGTGGTCTACCATCACATACCAAGTCCACAGACACCGACTTCAGACAGGGCCTGAAGGACTGCGAGAGCCAGTAGTAGTCAAGAAACAGCAGGAGCTGCGGCTCCGGAAACAAACACTCTACATGCTGAGAGTGTGTGAGATCACGAGGGCAAGAAATGCAGAAAGACAGAGACAAAAAAAATAGATAAATAAATGAAAACATTTATAAAATGAAAAAAAGAGCAGATATATGAGAGGAGGCGGGAGTGCAGACAAGATGGAAGGAGAAAGGTGAAAAGCAGATTAAGAAGTCAGGCATAAAGAGTAGCTTAACAAAGCTCAGGCAGACAGACTGAATAAACCCAGTTATGAAACCCATTTGAGGACCTCATACCTCTCTCTGGTCATTGTCCAGATAAAGGTGTTCAGCGTGTTGCTTCTGTCGGTCTCTCCTCCTCCACTGAGCCGGAGCACTTCTCTTAGCCCATCTGCAGCACAAAGCACTTTAATCAGCTTTTAACGGCAACCAGATTTAGAGGTCACTTCAAAAGGAGCAGAACGGCTCAGGCATGCTCACTTGTTGCTGGAGGGCCCCGTGGAGAGCACGTCCGACTGCAGCCGGGGGAAGAAGCCATGTTCGTAGCGGCCCTGACCAATCTTCATGTCGAGCAGGTGGGGGTGCAGCGCGGTGTGGTCGATCTTTGCCACTCTCATCTCAATAGCTTTCTCTGCAGATATGAATAAAAAATGCATTTTTGATTGGTGGGTTAAATTGGTTTAGGAATGAGGATTTGTTTATGCCGCATATTTCTAATTAAAATCCTGCAATTTACAGTACTTTATAGATTATTCAGTCTTTATACTAATACAATTTTACAGGTGGAGCTCAGTAAATAACATCAGTACAATTACTTGAAAAAGTAGAACTTTTATAAGTATTCTACAAAAATCCTATCTTTGAAATGTTTTGACTGCGACTTAAAATATATTTTTTTAAAAATTCTATTACGGAAAAATTGACTCACTGAAAAGTATGTCCATGTTCTGCACATGTATGCAGAACATACGATATGCATTTTCTTTCTATGCTGTCTTATACAATATTGTAATCTTCTGAAATTCATAATGTTAGATTTCTAACATTCTATAAGCCATAAATCAAAAAAATACTTGAAATACATTACTTTGTGTACTGAATCAACTTAGTACACAAGCTTTATGTTATTCTGTTATTCAAGTAAAGATTGAAAAGACATTAAATATTGTTATCCTGACTTTAGATGTCTCACTGTGTGACTGCAATTCTCTTTGCTTTTGTTCTCCTCACAATTCACCTGTCTACGACTATTTGATTTTCTTTGTATTCTTGTATGTTAAAAGAAATCTGAAAATGTAAAAACAACAAGTTGGCATCTCAACAAAGAAAATCTTATTAAAAAAAAAGAAAGAAACAAAATAAGAATTCCTCCCAACACCCACAGAACCAGAAGCAGCATCAGAACAAAAGCTGAGCATCGACAGCTCAGCTTTTCATTTTACTTCCTTCTTTAAAAGGAAGTAAAATGAATGCTGCTTTAGACAGTGATTTCAGATAAACAGCACGCCCACACTGTCAATGAGAATATTTCAGTCAGTCAGCGAAAAGGACTTGTAGCAGAAAAGAGTGAGCTAAAAATGTGTAGGAACATAGCCTGAAATCAGTGAAATGTAAAGAGGGTGAGGCTGCAAACAAGCAATGTTAGAAGTAATCCGGTAATCCCAATAAGGAGAAATGATGAATAAGTTAATCCTTCAACATTCAAACATCTATTCAGAATCAAACATCTACAATATTAATATATTAAAACAAAGACATTACAGAAGTTCAGTTTTTTTTACAGCATCAGAGAGGAGCCCGACCATCCGCTGAGTTTACAGATGGAATGAATTGAATACAGTTAAAGAGCCGACTGCCACCCACGGATGTTTCAGACAAAAACAAATATTACGATGGTTGGTCTTGTTTTCCTCCAGCCCAATGATTTGTGGTCCAGCAGCAACAAAATCTGTTTTTTCAAAGCGCTTTTTAATTGGCCCGTCTGCAAACAAGACAGCGTATGACAACAAATATCTCTGTGATGGTTGGAAATGTAGACTTCATATTAAATTAGTTTTACAATTTACATAATTATATTTATGAAATCTTACATTGCAAAAAGGCAAGAAATCCTCACGCTAGTACATGGATTACTGATAACTAACTGATCTCTTCTTACCCGCTTCTTCGATGTTTGTGCATTTTTGGTACATGGAGGTCCGCAGCGTAGGCGTACGGACGTTCAGCATGCGGATCTTATCCACACGGGCATCAAACACCCTTAGTGTGTGTTCCTTCTCCTCATCGTCGTGACAAAGAATCTTACTATCGATGAAAGAGGCAAACATCTGAGTCTCCAGGAAACGTGACAGGAAGGGCAGGTAGGGTTCTGGTTGATCAGACAGGAAGGAGGCCTGCACACAGACATGAAATGGTGCTAATCATGCAGAACGATGCGGATCGTTTCCAAATGGTTTGCAAAATTACATGTCATTGCATCATTTTCGCCCCTGCATTTATGAGCTTGCGTAAACCCCACCATCTTGGGTGTTATTGCATGACAAAAACTACACCACAACAACGCACCTTGTCAAAGTTCTGCATCTGGTCTCTGTTGGTGAACCAGGACTCTTTGTCGTGGCTCGGCTGGATGACGAACACCTCGTAGTCGGCGAACATCTGCGTGAATCGGTTGGCGAAGACCTCGCGCACTTGGATGTTGAGCTGGTGCATCTTCAGCTCTTCCTCGTCGCACTGAGCCCGCGCATCTTTGTTGCAGCTGGCATCATCTCTCACCTCCAACTGGTTTGAGGAAATATTGATAAAAGCATCATGTAATAGTGACCATAAAATAAAATGACAGATATGACTGCTGACGAATCAGTTTTCGAAAGGAAACTAATAAAGTTTTGATGCATGCAGGGCAGCCACCAGAAAGTGAAATGAAGCCACTATAAAAGTGCTTAAAAACCAAAATATATTGATTTGGTTTATTACTATCAACTAAGAACTCAATTTCATTCCTTCCTTTTTACTTCTAGTAACTCAGCAGTAGGTTTATCAAGAATAAAAAAGGATTGACCTCATCGCTGACAAACTATACAGAGGCGCCTCGCTAATCTGTTCAGGGAGAGCTAATGGATGCATAAGTGGATTAGACTTCACATATAGAGATTAGTTTAGTCACCCATCAAATTCCTCCTAGTGGTCATTTGTAACAATTATTGTTTGAAAATTGGCAAAGAAGCTTGTAAAATGTGCAAACTGAAACCAGTACAGTCTATCATATGACTGAGCTGTAATCCCTAATTAACTCTATTTTCATTAACATTTGGTTTTAGATTAGTATTATAGGCTTTATCCATCTTTCAGCTGAAATATTGAAAAACAACACTGCCATCATTGTAAGGGATGAACATGGAGGTAAAACAAAACTTTTGAGATAATACAGCAATGTAGGAGAGTAAAAAAAAAAAGTCTTAGTCTTTAAATAAACATACAGTCTTGGTAGATTTATAGCTCCACAATATGTTGAAATAAAGTTGACATCAAAATTCCAATGCATGATACAAAAACACTTCAGTAATTGGTAATACGCTTACCAAGTTTGATAAACATTTCCATTATTCTCATACATAATCTAGATCAAAGTGACAGAGGTTCTAAGGCTCAAGAAGAACTACGGGGAAATTGTGATGAACAGTGAGAAAAAAGTGAGGTAGTCAATCTCTCATTCTTTTGCAGTGTCATGTTTTCCTTATCTGGTGTTGCTCTAATAGGAGCGTGAACATTAATCAGTGAGCGGCTCTGAAGCAGGACTGCAGTGCTAAAAGTTGTTAAATATTTTTAATGAAATAATTAAAAAAAAGCATTTGAATGCATCAAGCACTGTAGTGGCTTATTGCTTAATATTATATAGTTTATATATATTTTCCACTGGCTAAATAAGTAACTTGACTGTCACACTGTTCTTTTAGTTGGATCACTCCTCCATGAAACATTAACCCCCACTACATGTTAAATGAGCATCTGAGCGGGCGATTTCTAATTCATTAGGTGACGTCACTTCTCACCTTCTCCAGGCTTACGCCTGTTCTCTTGACCAGCGCCTGCAGCCGGGCGATCGTCTCGTTCTCCCTGAGCAGGTAGGAGGTGAGGGGCGACCCCAGGTTGCCGTTGCGCTTGTCAGAGACCATGTCGACAGAACGGAAGCGGGATCTTCCCTGGCTCTCGCTAGAGTGGATGTTTCCCTCCGGAGAGACGCCAAACGACATGAGGACCTCGGAGATCTCCTGAATGAACTCCAGTTTGTTGGGAAACTGCGGCAACTCCTCCGGCAGTTCAATGAAGTGATTATCAATGTCCACAAAACACAAGTTAGCCTAGGTGTGGGGAAACACAACATTTTAGTTAGAAATACCATGAAAAGCCCACATTGAATTAATAATGATTTAAACTAGTCCTATTGTTAATTGAAACACCACGAGCTAAAGGTTTCAAAGTTCAAACTTATAACTGAATTTATGTCTATGACATTAGGTTATGCCTTCAACTCTTATATGAATAAGCAGGAGTGGAAACAGTTCCTGATAATGAGCCGTCTGCTCTCCAACTAAGCTGGGAAGTAAAGCTGACTGGCTTGAAATATCCTGGTACACTTGAGGCTCTATGCAAGTTAAATATAAATGGGCTCAGTGTCCAATTATCTGGAGTAACTAGATACCTCAAAGTAACTTCAAAAAGTAGACAGATGAGGGTTGAGAAGAGGAGAAGCTGTGAGGACAGCCCTCTATTTTTAAATCCACAGAAAAATAAGCCTTCTTTGCACACCTCTCTGTTTTTATTAAACTCAAACTCTGTTAGATATGGCTGTGTGTTTGGGCGCATGTTTTTTTTGTACCTCCTGTGGCAGCTCTAGCTTTGTGCGGTCATCCTGCCCGTTGGAGTGGAGGCCCATCAGATATGGTACGGGAGCATCCAGGAAGTGCAGGAGGGAAGCGGGCAGAATGGGAACATAGACATGCTGCCACTGGAAGGGGAACATTAAGGCCGTGATGCTCTCCGCCACCGTCATCAGCCTCTGGTAATCTGGTTCACAAAAAGCAGAGGTTCATTGAGGACACGTAGCGGCAGTGTTCTTTTCATATGACCAGTTTTCATGTCTGATTTGAGCTAAACCCAAATCGACCACGTACATAAATTGTTAACTAAAATGTACTTATATATTCACCCATTAAATATGCTGAAGGTCTCATATAAAATAAGTCCAACAGAAAACAGAAGCCTAAGGACATCATAAGGCCGATAAGTTGAGGATCAGAAAGTTAAAATCAGCTAATTTATTATTTACACAAACAAACTGCTGACAGAAATGAGTTCCAGCTAAAAGAAATTATTTTTAAACAACATGGCTGTTTTAAATCAGCCTAGAGCAATAGGAGTTTTGTGGAGCAAAAACAAGACATGACAGGAAGCTGCTTCCGTCTTTGTTGTGCAACTGAATGAGTGTGGCTATACGGCTGATCAGTCTTTAAGGAATTAACATTCATGGCAAAGTGAGGTTAAATTTTCCAACTGCTGTATAATGTAAACATCTGTCTTGGGTAATAATAATAGGGGTATTAAACATTAAAACCACAGTCGAGATTAGGTGAAACCAGAATTAGCGTATTTTAACGTAGAGCTGCATATGTTTCTACATTCTGCATATATGAAGAGAGGTAAAAAAATCAGTCAGAAGGAGCCAAATTTCCCCAATATAGGAAAGTCAAAATGCATCAAGCCATAAAATCCAACTATTCTTAATCTGAAAGTGCATGTTATCCAACTTAGTACTCGAGAGGTTAAGTCAAATTTTTTAAAAAATTAATTTTCCATGTGACTGCAGTGCAGTTTTCTCTTATGTGTCACTGTCCTGAGAGGGGAAAAAACTGAAATTGAAAACCAGAAATAGTTATCAGCCAGGAAAAGCCTGATTCATACATCTCTAAATCTTTGCTATAGCTAATCATAACCACACAACCTCTTGACTCCTGAATCATCATGACTGGGCTGAACTACTCTTAAGGACATATTGACAATATCTAGATCAGGGTTCTTCAATTCCAGGTCTGATGGTCTCTGGTGTCCCTGGTCAAGCACACCTGAATCAAATGGTTGAATTTCCTTATCGGTATGCAGTTAAGTTTTCCAGAGTCCTGCTAATGGACTCTAATGACCTCATTATTTAACTCTGGTGTGTTGAAGCAGAGACAGAACTAAAAGTTGCAGGACACGGGCCCTCAATGCCTAGATTTGAAAACCTCTGGTGTAGATTATGTGAATAAGAGAAAATTAAGAAAATCTTGAGAGAAAGAAAAACATCTATTTTTTTTTTTTTTTTTACATATGTGAAGCAAAGGGATTACAAAATAAATAAATAAATAAATAAATAAATCTGCAACCAAAAAGAAAATTAAATTAAGGGATTAGGTGAGTTACAGGAAGCCATCTAGTACACTGTCCTTAGGGTACAATAAGTAAAAGTCTCTACTATTTATTACTAGTGCAAACCAAACGTTCCAGATAGTTAACAGGCTAGGCACAAGTTCTGGTTTCTTCTTCCTGTGAGGCGTGTGTGCCCTTTGTCCCCAGGAGAACAGACACACTGAAGCGTGACACAGCTGCAGCCAGATGACCTGCTGGCTAACTTTAAATTCCTTCACTGTGACTTCACATTGCAACACTCCTCCCAGCTCAGGGCTTCACACCTAAGTCAACGGCCATGTGAGCAAATATGCAAGCAGTCCTCCTCATCTGCATTCCTGCTCAATCCCAGCCGACACCTACTGTGCATTCAGCAGCCGCGCTGCTTCTCCTCTTATGGTGCCAGAATAAATGCCATGGCCACATTTGGCTGTGAGCTGCTCCATAAGTGGGGAACACTCATCCCTTCAAGCATGCCGTCTTTCCCAGGATAGGGACAAGAATACTAACATCAGCCAACCCCTTTTAAAGTAGGCCACCAGAACAAGAAACTACTTAAAAAGCTGCATGACTCGAATACTTCGCAGTTGACCCAAATGAGGGCTGATAAGAGTTTGCTGCTAACTACTCACTCAGTGCAGATGTGACAGGAAACATTGTAAAGCACCAAATGGATTAGCTTCAACACCTCAGCTTCCTTAACAGCAAAAATGGAGCAACTTGATGTGTTTTTTTTATATCTTTTCCTAATAGGACAAAACAAAAAAAAATTAGAAAGCTAAGGTGATATACTCAGGCCTTCAGAAACGCAGCATAATTCTGTCCAATCAGCCTGTCGCTCCTCAGAGATGTCAGGAGAAATTATCATCATACATACAGGGACTCGTATGTAGCTAAATGGCTTCTGTTCTGGAAACCGGAAAATTATGATGACCCCGTTCCCTAACAATCATGCAGATGATCAAAAAGAAAACAGGAGCCTGTATGCTTAGGAAAAATCCATATGTGAAGACAGAAGAACATCTTTAGCCATTTTCATCGCTGTGGCTCAAATAAGCATAGATGTGTAAGTTAAACATCCCTGGTCGGGTCAGATCTTCCCGTCAAGCCGCTGTCCCCTAATCTATCCTGCCACTTTCAGCTGCACGAATCACATACAGGCAGAAAATATCCAGGAATAGAAACAAATGGAGGCCTGACCATTGCTCCTTACCCAAACAATGAGCTTCTCAGAAAACAGGACAGGGTTGTTCCCCCCCCATCATACAAAAAAACAAACAAAAAAAAAAAAGACTAAGGTGTTTGTTATTTTTACTCTTGATCAGGCTTCTGATGTGTAGCTCTATTTCCAACACACACGTTTCTGATTGTTTCTGCATTTGCAGAACATCTCTCTCCTCAGAGTAATTATTCAAGCGCATAGCCAATTTTCTTCTTGCCGGAAGATCCCCAGGCCGCAACGAGGCTCACCACCCTTCACATGTTCTGCAGTGATGAGCCTCACGGGGGTGAGGAGAGGTATGATGTCACTCCCGACCAATAATAATCATCCTGCATCATCACCATCCTCCCCCGGCTCTGGGTTGCCTGGCAACACGACAGCTTTCCCCCTTTAAAAGCTTCTCCCTCCCAGCCCCCGCCGTTTTGTAAATCACTCGCTTCCCTTTCTCGCAACTGTAATGGATCCAGTCGCAACACCAGATCCAGCATCCTTTAGCGATCTACTAATTTCTCTAAAGTTTCTTTAATAAACATGCAGCCTCTGTTCATGAGGCAATGCAAGAGTTAAACTGTTGATAAATAAGTGTGGACTGGGATCAGCTCTCCGCGATTCCAAGGACTAAGTGTTCTTCATAAAATCATTACAAATAGAAATCTGATTCCTGCAGTACTCTGTACAAATTCAAAAGCAAAAATAAATACATAAAGATATGTTGCAGAATTACAACACATAAGTCTAAAGATGAATGAAATACTTTTTTTTTTAAATTATGAAAGTTTTGTTGATTCAAACTTTCTAAGCTCGTCATGGATGAGTAAGGTTGCTTGACATGGTTAATACTGTGAAAGAAGAAAATGCAAAGCAGTCCACCAGCCGTAGAAACCGACACCTGCATTCTGTCAGTTAAAGGTTTCTCTAAAATCTCCCCCAGGCTTTCTTTAACATAATTTTGCTTCCTTTCCAGGTGAGAAAGTGTAAGAAAGACTTCCTTAAAGAAACATCTCCAAAGTGATTTACAGTGCCCACTTTTCCTACCCCTTCATCAAAATCAGCTGGTGTACATTTTATTGGAATTTTATGTGATAAACCAACACAAAAGTAGTGTCTAAATGTAAAGTAAGAGGAATAATACATGGCTTTCAATAAAAAAAGATTAGAAAAAAAGATAGGGGGGTTGTATAGAGGGCATGCCCGCTTAAGTGAACACTCTGCTGCAAGTTTCAGGGGGCATGTCTCCTAGTCTCCGTTGCTCGTTACCCACACAGCGAGCTTCACAGAGAAAACATTACAAGGTTTTTCCCCATAATACAAAAACTCCCAAAAAAAACCAAAGGTGTTTGTTAATTTTTATTCTTAATCAGGCTTATGATGTGTAGATCTACTTCCAACAGCTTCTGATTGTTTCTGTATTTGCAAAGCATCTCTCTCTCTTCAGGATAATTATTCAAGCACGAAGCCAATTTTCTTCTCGCCGGAAGATTCCCAGGCTGCAACTCGGATGTGTGGGTAACAAGTAACGGCTGTGCACATCTGGAGACTAAACTTTGACCCGTTATTCTTCGTAAACCAGCTTACGAAGTCTGGCTGACTAGAGAGGCCTGACGGTGATCAAGAGTAGCATATAAAGGATGTATTGTATGTGAATGGAAATGGTTATTGGGATGTACTGCCAATATGACATTTGTGTTTTGATGCATTTTTGCTTTTGCGTATTTATTTATGGCTATTGTCCTTTTTGGATGTGCTGTTCTTATTGTTGTACTGCAGTTTTACCCCTGCTTCCTAGACACATTTCTCCTATAGGAGACTATTAAATTATCTTATCTTAGATTGGCTGAGAGGTGCCTGTGAGCATTTATTCTCATCTCCCCATCAATTCTCAACTGAATCAAGATATTTAAGTTTCTAGTTGCTGTGTGAAAAAGTTCCAAGGGTGTGAATACTTTTGGGAGGCCAACTACACACAGATAAGAGTGGATCTATCAGTCCCAGAGACCTCAAGACTAACAGCAACCTTACAAAACCTGATAGATCACTTTTCCTTCCCCATTTCCATGTCAAGAAATGTTTTAGTTTTACTGAAGTATATTTCAGGATATTAGCATGTTAATTAGTTTAATGTTTGTTGATTGTTAACCAGTCATAGCTACTGCAATCTCGTACGACTCTGTTTAAAAGATGTATGAAAGAACTGAATGAAACAGGAGAGTGAGACTCACGCTGTGAGTAGAGGAGGATCTGCAGCTCAAGCAGGGCGCAGGTGAACAGCTGTAGAACGTTCTCCACCCCGAGCAGATTGAACATTTCACTGATGGCAAAGTCAAAGAGCGGGAGCTCGGACGTGCTCGGCCTCTGGCACACAACGGGACTGTAGACACCCGAGAACTTGAGCGAACGCCCCGACGGTGGGAGGGGCACCTCGTATAGGATGTTGTAGATGTAGCTCTCCAGCGGAAGTGGCGGGGGCTGAGGGGACGTGACGGCCTGGTGAAGCTGCTCCAGCACCTTCCTGCAGGCCTGGGCGAAAGCCATGGGCGTGATCAGGCAGATGCACTTGGACACGTACAGCGTGTCGCGGCTGATGTCGTACGAGTTGAAGCGCTGCAGACGGGAGATGGCCGGAGCGGCGTGGAGCACAGGGCGGGGATGCGGGAGGCGCTGGTCCTCCGGTCCGTGCGGGGTTGTTGGGGTGTGCAAGATGTCGTACTGCTCTGCATTGTGCATGTGGTAAAGAGTCTGCATTGCACTGCATATCTGCTTGCTGGTCACCTCCTCGAAAAAGGTTAGGGCGAAGCCGTAGGTCCGCGAGCCGTCCTCTCTGGTGATGATGAACGAGTGGAACTGCGGCTCTCTGGAGTCAACCTGCGTCCTGAAGGACAGACCCTTCGGCATGCAAAGCTGAGGAAGGAGGTGCAGAAAGGAAATCAGAGATAATCTTGTGGGAAATAATACTACACCTTAGCAACACTGCAAAAAACCAAAATCCTACCAAGTATTTTGGTCTAGTTTCTAGTGGAAATATGTTGGTACACTTGAAATACGACAAAATTAATTTACAAGTAACTTTTCAGCAAGGTACAGGAGCTTGTTTTAAGCGTGTAACTCTTCAATACTGACTAAAAAAAATAGTACTAGTTCCACTGGCACATTATTTCACTTACAACATGGGAAAAACAATCTGCCAATAGAACTAGTGCTTTACCAAAATGAAGGAATTATTGACCTAAAACAAGCTCTTACATCTTTCCTAAAAGTAACTTGTAAATCAGCTTTGTCTTATTTCAAGTGTATATGCACTAGAAAAAAGCTTACCAAAATTACTTTGGTAAGATTTTGTGTTTTTACTGTGAACAATCATTTCATGTTTGTCAAACACAAATAATCATACCATGCCAACTGCATCCTGGTCGAATGGATTCCACTCAACATTGTCAGGATAATGTGCTAGGACTTTGGATTTAAACGTTCTCCGCAACGGACTCTGCTCAAAATTCTCACCTGGAAGTCAAAACGACAGAGAGAAATGCAAAAAAAAAAAAAAAAAAAAAAAAAAAAAAATAAACAACAAAAAAAAAAAAACTATTTTGTGTTATAAAACCTTGACCCGGGGGAAAAAATGCAGCATTTTAAACCGAA
>CAEFZX010011166.1:0-16391 GCA_903066825.1 Alfaro cultratus
TGCCGATTTATGTGGGTAAGGGATGGGTGGGAATTTGACCTGTTATGTTAATTTTTGTATGTCAATTTGGAAAAATTAGCATGTGTTGGCTATAAATAACTGCAACGCCATTAAAAAAGGTTAGACAACTGTAGCTGGTAAAACACAGCCTCGACTCGGGCTTGTGAAGAGGCGCATGAGCTACCGTCAGCCCTCACTGTACTTTCAGCCCCACAGGTACATGGACAGATGGTCAGATGAATAGACACAAGCTGTTAAACAGCCCCATCCCTTCACTTTTTACTCAGCCCAAAGGAAGGCAGAGCGGAGATTTTATAGCTACCATGAGAATGTCAGACATCCTCCCTGACTTTCTGCCGTGTGCAGGTACCCAGTGGCCCTTAATGTAAAGATGATTGGTACTCTAATGCAGCTACGACTCCCCAACATTGAAATTAAAATCTCTCCTCTTTACTCTTTCTTTTTGAACATACCGATGCAAAAGGTATTACATCAAACTTCCAGCCTGAACTTCTAGTGTATTTCACTATAGATGAAGAAAAGGTAGTTAAAGTTGAACCAGCATGTACAAATAAAACATAAATTTATCAGTCTGGATATAAGAATAAGTAACCACATGTCAAGAAAGTAAAAAATGCAACCTGACAAAGTGCAGGCAGTGTTACAGCAGGTGAGATAAATATGGGGAATGGAGGTTATACTCTTTGCATACAGAGTTTTTTATATTGAAAATAATTCTACTTAGCTGGTTCACATGAAATTCTCCCCAGATGCCAGTTTTAGCCCAAGTAGTCTGTGCATGCTAAGGCAAAAACATCAGAAAATTAAAAAATTAAGTAATATTCAATAAATCAGAATAGCACAAGGAATGTGTTGAATGTGCTTACATTTAATAAATGTTAAACGACTTTCTTTTAATCTCCTGTATGGAGAATCTAGTTGCATACATTGTTTGGGTGTCATTTTAATTCTTTTCTTTCTTTCTTTTCAGTCTATTTATCTTCTTTATCTGAAATGACCTGAGAGTTTCATTGTCTGTGTGTTTTTAGAACATTATTCACCCTCGTCCTGCACTTTTTTTTTAATTAAAAACGTCTCAGTATTGTGGCTTGCTTACTTTTACTTTAATTATATGAAGTCTGAAGTAACATATACAGAAAAGCAACCCAACATTATGATGTTTTAACCTCCAAAATTAACTGTTTGGTATGGTGTGTATTTAATATACAAGTATAGTTGCCTGTGGGTGAAATTTGTAAAGATTTAGCTTTGGAGTACCACGCAAATGCGATCTTTGAAGTTAGATTTAGCTCACCTGGATCTCTTCAAGCACACCTGGATAGGTAGAACTTGTTTCGCAACATAGGCCCCTTGATGGTTGTCCTAGACCTTATATCAGAGGAGCTGAGACAATGGAGGAAGTCCTTTGGTTTGTTCATTAAGATCCTTTTTGTGTAGTTTCATCATTTATGCAATCAACAAAGAAGCTAAATGAAAGTAAGAAGCTACGTGTGTTGATCGGCTCAATCAAACTCGCTTTAGTTTCTGTTGCCTGTGATCATTTCATGATATCTCAGTTTTCCCATTGCATATGTAACACAGCAGTTATATTGGTAAGGATAATTTATGTATTTTCTTTCCTGTGTCGGAGTCAATTGTTACGTTTTTCTTGGGTTTTACCTGTCTTGTATAAAAGTAGGTTGGTCTGCCATCAAACCGCACTTCCTTTCATGCTTTAACATTAACATACAGGAATGACAGGCACATAGAGTGAAGTGTGTAAAAACTCCAATGGCAAATTTTCTTGTAACTGTGAAGTTAAATATTGTGCGCGAGTGCGCTCAAAGTCAAGGTCGTCCCGGCGGGCTGGATTTCTTTCCCTGCTGTCAGCTCACATGCTGACAGCTACACATATACACGCAAGCAGAAATGGAAATGGCCCCTGACTCCCACAGTTTTCTTGCTTTGTTTTTATTTATTTATTTTTGTTATTTATTTATTTACATTTGCACGTGTATCCCAATGTGTTGGTTCAGATCAGGTAAAACGCAAGCCAGTGGATATGCTCTTTTTTCTTCTTGCTTTTGTGCAGAGAATGAATAACTGTGTGAATATTCATCAGCTTTGTACTCGTGACAGTTACCCATGTACCTGTCACTCAGAATCCCAGGTGTCTAAAATTACACACTCGCACTCGTGCACAGCTCTGTGTTGTCTGTTAAATGCTGCCTCTGCATTGGAATAATTTAGCATTTTGTGTTTATATTCACACTTTGTATTCATGTTTACATGAGCCTGTTTGGGTTTTTATTAATGCAGCGTGTGTGGCTGCTGCTGATTTATTTATTGCGTCTATCTCTGAGAATCATCACGTAAGCGCGACAGACTCGAGCTCGGGTCCAAGGTGTGTGTTTATGACCTCCAGCGGCAAAGCACCAGAAATTTTGCTTTAATTCTGCCATGGCTCCTGCTGGAAAGACAGGTGCACTAAACATGACTTATCCCTCACCTGAGTCCCTCTACGAATGGAGACTAATTGAACCTGTGTGTATGTCTGCGTGTGTACACCCCCGTGGGGATCTGTGCACATCCTTTGCAGTTGAACGGCATGCACTTTTTATTTTATTTTTTTAACTCGCATATATATCTCAAAAACTAATTTCGACTTCATTCTATTTCTGCGGTCTGGAAAGCAGAGACAAGTCATGTGACAGCTCCTTGTGGAGATGCAAACGGCTGAGGTGAAATAGTGTTCGGAGTGCGAGCGCAATTATCTGAGATTCTTAGGAATATTCAAGTGGTTTAGATGTTCTACCAGACTGGCTTCAGTCATTTTTAAGATGGAGGGACAAGAAACCAAGACGGTGCCATAAAAGAGGAGGGAATCAGAATTTCTGTGTAGTTGAACCAAGAAAAAAAGGCAAATGATTTACAAGAGGTATAAAAATATCTTTGTTTAGCATGTACACTGTTCTCTTTTGCCTGTTTGTTCATTACGGCACTACAATGTGCAATTACCATTATGGGCATGTTTTCACTTATTTAAAATGGGGTAAGCAAACATATGAGGCACCATGAAGGGTACTTCACATAATGGATATAACCATCATAATGCTACAGAGTTAATGGAATAATCTTGCCGATTGTACAAATTGAGGATTTTCTTTTAACTTTGTTTGACCTGTTGTTTAACATTAGAGTTGGTGTTTTACATTTTTTGTGTGTGCTCCATATAAAGCATTAGGAATTAATTTGATCTAATCATATTGTCAGATTGAAATTCAGTTACATACCTTTCAATTTAATCTTTATGAAACACTGCAGCCTACTTTATCCAACAAATCCAAGAAAATATAGCCAGCTGTGTTGCGTCTCTACATTTGCTACAATCCTTCCTGAATGAAGTGGAAAGTCAATTGTATCACGTCTTTAATGTTGCAGCAATCCCTCATATTGAGCATGAACCACAATTCCAAGAGGAAGAAACCTCCAGTAGGAGGTCCTTTGCTTGCTTTGTCTACATGAGAGGGAAATTGTTTAAGACAAATGAACAGAGCCAGGTTTATCGTCCAGTGTGTTGGTTCAGATCAGGGAGAAAACAAAGTCATGTGCAGCAATACCTCAGCCAGTGGACCCCTGCAGAAAGATGTCTCAGCCAAACACAGAGATATTGGGCAAAATATAGAGAACACAAAGTTAATTTAGTTATCACTGCAGATCATGCAGTATTGGAGAGTAGTAGGAAAAAATAGCAGAATAAAATGTCATTATTCTCTTTTTTAGCTATAATATAGCTATCGGGCTGAAAACCGCAGCTCACTACCAATATTAAAACCAGCACGCTATTTTTAGCTCTCTCAGCACTCCTATTATTAGTCAGTAGGATGGAGGCATGCAAGTATTCATCTCTCATCATCTGAGCAGCCTCTGGCAATAATGGCAACAACATGAATATGAATATGAACTTGAGAATGTACATACATGCAACCCTAATGTTCATTTTGTGTTCAGGGTTGCATAGAGAGATTCTTTAGTTCAGCACTGATAAAACTGCTTTCGATTGTCATCAGTGGAAACTTGATTTGTGTGTCTTAGATATTCTGAGAGATTGTTTTTTATTAGTTTGCAATAATCACAGTCTGTGGGGAAATCCCTGCTGAACCGTAAAACTATTTTAATATTTGTTTTATAGTCATAGAAGCACAAACAAGTTTGTTGTTCTTCTATTTTTTGTACTTCCTTTCTCTCTAGCTAAACACAAGTTTTAATAAACACATACCTGGACTGCTACCAAATGGCTAATTAGCTTATGACTGAAGCATCATTACTCTGTCTATACCCTTACAGGCTAATTGGCAAATGACTGTTTTGCCTGACAATTTGGACAGCATAGTCTAAATAAATCCAATCCCAAATTATTCCTACAAGCGACAAGTTTTTTTTTTTTTTTTTGTGCTCCAGCCACAGATTTCATATTAGATTTAAGTTGGCATTCTTGTAGAGCCACCCGAAAATGTTACCTGTAACTCCAGTAATAAGGGCTGTGTTGGGAAAAAGTACTTCTTAAGTATTACCGTATTTTCCGGACTGTAAGTCGCAGTTTTTTTCATAGTTTGGCCAGGGGTGCGACTTATACTCTGGAGCGACTTATGTGTGAAATTATTAACACATTATTATATCATATCACATGTTATTTTCACATTAAACCGCAAGAGGGCGCTCTAGGCCTGTGTTGATAATGGTTGAAGCGCCACATCTTCTACCACCGGAGTTAGCGGAGATGTTTACAAGCGACACAGGACGAAGATTTCATTGCGGTTAGTGACTTGGAGACACGGATGGTTTGGTAAACTTGTTAGCATGTTATTTATGCTATAGTTATCTGAATAACTCTTAATATGTTATGTTGACATACCAGGCACGTTCTCAGTTTGTTGTTTATTTGTCATGTAACGTTAGCATACTGTACAATTATTCAGCCTGTTGTTGCCTCTATTCTATTTTTATTTTAAATTGCCTTTCAAGATGACATGTCTGTTTTCTTGGTGTTGGATTTTATCAAATAAATTTTCCTCAAAAATGCGACTTATACTCCGGTGCGACTTATTTATGTAATTTCCTTCTTTATTATGCATTTTATGGCTGGTGCGACTTGTACTCCGGAGTGACTTATAGTCCGGAAAATACGGTACTTAAAATTCAGTCTACCAAGAGTATAAATCATTTTGGGCATAACTTTATATTTATGTAAGCAGTATATATACTACATATCATCGTTAGAGCCCTATTGCAATATTGCATATTTACTTTTTGTCTTAATAGTGTTTGAAGACATGATGCCAAGGGAATTTTACTGTTATACAGTACCCTGCTATGCCTGTGTATGACTGCAGTATACACAGTCATGAAGTTTTTGTACATGTCAAAAATTTTTGCATGTTGTCATGCAATTTTCATTCTTCACACCCGTACTGAAACAACACAGCTACTGCTTTAAAATACAATAAATGATCTAATATTAATATCACTTGATCTCAAGTTGAGATCTGTAGCTTACATCGACTTGCTTAATGCTTAGATCTGAAAGGTAAAGCATGACCTACTTTTGAATTATTTCCACCTGTGATTATCCAACCACTTGGGGGCACTCTAACAGTGTTTAAATACATTCAGTTGTTCCATTTACATGAAAAACAAATTACGAGATGGTGACACCATGGCACAATAATGTGTTCTTCCTTGACCACCACTGATCCCGACACACATGCACTATTCAGAATGGGAACACACCAAAAGCAACCCAGATACTTCAGACATTAAAAAACTTCACGTTCCATAACATCCCCTTCCATCACCTTCCATTCTCACACATGTAGCGCGAGCTATTCAGTATGCCAGCAGACATGGCAAAATAGGCAACAGTGTGGCGGCAGCTTTACATTTAGGCAGTGTTACAACACACATACAAGCTTTATCTGGCAAAAGAAACATGTAGCAACATGTAAATTAGCAATATCACTGAATCAGGAGGAGTCCTGAATTTGTATCCTGCAAGTAGACAGCTTCATGATGAAGAGTTGATGAGAGACACCAGATGTCCCAACGCATGTTATTTGATTGCCAATTAAATTTTCTCTGTTTAACTACACTTTCTGCTACTATTAGCACATTTAGAGATTCAGAGCAATAAAGGGACACAGAGGAAAAAAAACTTCACAAAAAACTGTCATAAAAAAATCACTGACAATCTGAAAAACTGTCTCTGCCAGACTCTTCTAAGCTTCTTCTAGTGATCTATGGCGTATATTTTGCCCATCCTCTGTGTTGGTCTATTGCTACAACATGGCTTTAGAAGATTTACAGAGTCGCAGCGTATTAGATTAAAAAGCATTAAAATCTGTGGATTTTTTTGAGTAGTTCAGAGAAACTGAAACGGGCCGAGAGAGCGAGGTGATAAGAAAGACGGCAGGGAGGAACCGGGGCCATAGCTCCTCTTCTCTTCGCTGCTCCCTGTGTCATCAGAACGTGTTTGTGGGTGTGTTGGACAGGCGCAATGGCTTGTTTATGGGCAGATTAATTGCTTTTATTGCCTTGTTTTTTTCCCCGTGAATGGTGCTGGGTGTTTTAATGAACACCCACACTGCTTGCCTGCCATGCCCCGCCGAGCTGCTCCTGCTGCTGCTTTTCAGAGCGTAGCCGAAGCCCACCGCGGCTAACTGCCTGATGCTTCCCTCATAGCCCAGCACAGGTGACTGATTCAATGTGTGCCTGTATGGCTGTGCGCCTTGGCCTTCTTAAGAGGCTCAGCGCAGGTGGGCGGTTCCACCCTAAAGGCAAAAAGTGGGGGGACTGGCGCTTGGCTGGAGCGTGACTTTAATCATTTCGTGCTGAGCTGAAGAGAAGCAAGCCAGGGTTTCTGCACAACCACGACCGCGAGGATTGTTAAAAGTTATTGGATGCCCCGATAACTTTGAGGCAAGGTGTGATTGTCCATTTAGTAAAGATGTTCCAGGAATAAAGCCTAAGCTTTGCATAGATCAATAAAAAATTGAGGAAGATCTCCAGTAAACCTTTTTTTTTATCTCTCTCCTTTCCTTTTTTTTTTTTACCTCATTACATCTCTCTCTCTTATCAATCCCCTTTCTCTCATATTGTCTTCATCCCTATTACCCACTTATTACCTCCATCCACTTCTCTCATTAATCAGGTGTGCAGGGGTTTCTCTTTTTTCTGCCCTTCCACTTCATTAAGCCTAGAACAGCAATGGACCATCGCTAATGGACAGTCACAGCTTTAACTCACACCTCAGAGCCGGCTATAATTGTTTATTTTTATTTTTTCTTTTGGAAGCGTGCGCCCCGGAACGATAATGGATGCTTGAGCGCTCGACGTGAGCATGACACATTCAGTTTTATAACAGAGGCAGTAAAGAAAACAGCTTTTTTATGTCCTTTTAATTGATGTTGGTTTTTTTTTCTTTTTTTTTTTTTTTTTTTTTTTGCAAGGCGTTTGAGCCACAGGAGGCACAAACAAGGCCTCACAAAGAAATAGCCTTCAAATTATGTTGGCTTTCTGTGGAATTATTGCGCCTTTACAGCTTCACCACACTTATTTTTCATGTTAGAATCAATTTGCTTGCAACCAAAAGTGGAGAAGACCCTGTAAAAGGAAAGAAGAAAAAAAACAGAAGTGCTCTGTGGATGTGGAAAAGCATTGTTACACCAGGGAAACCGACTCAGAAGGAATTTCCTGGGCTTCTCAGCTTGGGCCTGGAGATAATACACACGTTGAGCAGAAAGCTTTCAAATGTTTGGTTCAAACAAAATGTATTCTCAACATGAGCTGTTGGAGGGATTCTACTTTAGTTTTAGAGACTTTACTCATGTTTAGGACTGAAAGTTATAGAGTAGGTGGGTCTCTCCTGTATTAGTATCACTTTTTTTATTATTTAAAGTGTCAGTTAAAAGTTGACTAAACTAACTTTTAGAACAGAATTAAATCACTGGAGGACATATTAAAGGTTAAAAGCTTTCCCAGAAGTGTGTAAGTCATGTCTTGGAAAGTTTTTATTTTACAGCAGTCAAACATATAATTCAGCATATTTTATAGGTCTCTTATAGAATTTGTTCAAAAGCAAAATAAAGTTCTTAATGGTACCACATCACCTTAACTAAAAAAATCCCCTAGGGAGCTCATATTCTTTGCTCTGCATGTCTTTTACTACTTCTTTCCCCCCGCCGTCTTTACAATCTTATTAAGCAACAATGCCGATCCTTCCATTTGACCATAATGCCCAATAAAAAAAACTTTATAGCTTCATACATTTACTTTCAGCTCTTTGCATATATATTGCTCCTAAGCCCGCAGTGCAGTCGTTTGTGTGGTGTTGTTCTGCTCAGCTGCTGCGGAGGACAGGTAGTATTGAGAGATGTTGTAAAAGGGAGTGTTTTATCGTGTGTTTGTTCTGGCATGTTAACGGTTGGCTTTACAGTGCTGATTATGGCCCACCAGGAGACGAAGAAGTGCTAACTATACAGGAAAAAACATTGTGGGAGTGTAAATGATGGGGAGAGGTCATTTTCTAGATTGTTTATGTTTTAATAGAAAATCCAAACGAGTTCCATACCGGGGGCAGAGGGGTGTTGTTCTCTTCTGGTGTCTAATATTAGGCGCTGAAGAAAATCGTTTCGCTCCTGAGTTTTGCACAACTGAAGCCTTATTCAAGTGTATGCAGGAGGGCATATGAAGTTATATGAATGTGTTGTATTTTGTAATGCATGAACGTATGTTTATGTGTATTCACTTTAGCGTGGTGCCGCTAAGAATTACATAATTATGGTGTGTCAAGAGCTAAATTACCAAGTAAATGAAAATCCAATTGAATCATGTCTGGAAAAAATAAATAAATAAAACAAATTGCAAATAAATACAGAGTGACCTGCTATGGTTTAAATTTAAGTTTTCTGAACATAAATATTAATTATCTTTCGTAAAAATCTAACAGTGTTTCCAGTATTTCCTGAAATGCTGTTAGACGATCCTAAAACAGGACATCCTCCTGGCACAGCTTTAGGAAACTCTGTGTTTATTAAGCATTTAAGTCAAACAAGTGTATTTTCACTTGCAAACTCTCCAGTATCATTTACAACAATAATACTTTTGTACCTGTTATACAGCAAGAGCTGTATTTTACTGCAGTTTCTGTTCGCCTTTCATCAGCGAGGACAAAAGTCATACGTGGAGCCTCTCATAGTTCCACACTGGGGTCCCTCTTATTCAATATCTACATGCTCCTGATAGCTCAAATTAAAACAATTGATAAGATTAGCTACCATAGCCCACTCAATCCTTGAGCCTTGAACTTTTAGAGACACATAAAGACAATTACAAAGTCAGCCTTCTGTCACCTCAAGATCCTTTCCAGGATTAAAGAACTAATGTCCCAGTATGATTTAGATAAACTCATCTGTGCGTTTATCTTACTGCAAAAATGTCTTCACATGTCTACCTAAAAGATCAATCAGACAGCTGCACCTGATCCAGAACGCTGCTGCTTGTGTTCTCGCTAAAACCAGGAAGATAGGGCACATGACCTCAGTTCAGTTATTAAATTACTGAATGGCTTAATGCCAAAATACATCAGTGATCTATTGTTATTGTATCAACCTTCCAGATGACTTAGGACTTCTGGTGCAGATGAATACTGCATTCACAGAACCAGAACCAAACACGGAGAAGCAACATTCTGTTTTCATGCTTCTCAAATCTGAAACAAATATCCGCAAAACTCCAAAATTGCAGTAATTAAATGAAGCATGTGAAGCATAATATGCTGAAAAAGTAAAGTTGACTTGATTAACTTAGCCTCTTGAATTATGTTTAAGTTGTAATTTGTGAGAATGAGTCTGACTCAGTTTTACCCAAACTGAGCACTTCAGTATAAATACATAGGTGCTTTTCATCTCTAAAGAAATACTTACTGAAACAGTTTGTATCGTTCTTTCTTTCTTCCTTTTAGCCTGAACATTTCTTAGGGTAACTCATATCTTTCTCTGTTTACCAGCAGAGATCCAGCACTGCTGGAGGACTTCACAAGGATGCTTATGCAGCAACCTAAGTCCTAAATTAGGAACTGAAAGGAGTCTGCTTTGACATAAAAGCCTTTTTTTTCTCAAAACAAAAGAAACACATTTGTATTCTCATGCAGGAATAACACTTCATGTATGTTTGATTTCCTTGTTGATGACATGTTGAGCGCTGAATATGGACCATACCATATGCCCAGGTCTGGTTCTTTTCCTGTGTTAGAATGCCCACACACAATCTGTGATAAGAATTAAAAATGCACAAAAATAGCTCAAGCTCAATTGGGTTAGGACTCCACTTTATGATTAATTGCTATTTTCTTTTGTTGATCTTGCAAATAAGATTCCAATAAAACACAGTGACCTTCCATTATTGCGTGACAAAAAATGGAAAATAGTTGCGGATTCATCAAAAAAGATTTATCCCATACATATAGAGCTTCTTTCCTGTCTTCGGTATCTATAGCATAATGTGACACTGAAGGTTCTTGTCTCTTTTCTATGATGTATCCATTATTCCTTCATTTATTGCTGGTCGTATGATGCAGTATTTATGTGTTGATGTGTATTTTCTTGATAGTGGTGTATTAGCTTTGCATGGCTGTATTTAGGTTTTTCTCCCTGCTCCATTTCCTCTCTATCTAGCAGTGCCTCTACTCTCTGACACCTTCAGTCATTAGCAAAACTCCCACAGCAGAAAGGATGACTCCCTGCGTGTGCGTGCGTGTGTGTGCGTGGGTTTGCGTGTGTATTCGTGCGTGTGTGTGTGTGTGTGTGTGTGTGTGTGTGAGAGAGACTACCAAAGCAAGCGCGCCAGCCGGCTCTTATTGCAGGGTCTTTCAGGGACGACATTGGCAGAGTCTGGATACTAAATCCTAATGGGCACTGGCAAATCTGCCCATACACATACACACATATATACATGTGTGTGCCAAATGACACAGATTCTTGCCAGTTTTGACTGTGATAACGGCATGTCTTTAGCTATCCTTATCGCACACAAATACAGGGTACTCGTTAGGCTCGGTGTCCCCCTGGTAGAGGAGAGGAATATATGAATGTGATGGTAGAGATGGCGCCGACTGGCTGGCTGGCTGGCGAGGCCAAAGGACCCAAGGGAAATTTGACTGATTGAGGCTGCCTCCAAGCCCACTGCTTACTGCGTGTGTGTGTTTGATACTCATAGGACTCTGTGTGTGCACCAGGGCAGATGGTATGATGGTGTTTGAACCAGTTAGGTGCAGGACCAGGTCAAGACAGGGTTTTGGGTGTAAGGTGACTCAGTTGGCTCTAGGTTATCCTATAATTAAGTTGCAAGAACCTTGTCAGCAAGCAATACCCCCCCCCCCATGCACAAGTGAAACCAGCTTTTGATTGTCTGATTGCCTTATTTTCTCTGATAACAGCCAGATGTTTAAGTCAAGCCACCATAAAGTATGTGAAAAAATGTATTTTTTGTAGTTAAAGTCAAATTGATGCTAGATTAGCTACACTTAAACATAAAAAATCAAATAACATGTAGACAAATTTTCCAAAGCAACTGTATGCACGATAGAAACAGAGCTTGAGTTCTCCATCGGTTCTGAGAATGCACACAGCTGAAATACTGATGTCAAGCCAAGCATATCACATTTTGACACATTATTGAGCATGGTATTTCTGTTGACTGGTATGAATTATGGCTTGACTGTCTTTGACTGCTGCTGTGCACCAAATTTCCCCATGTGGGACAATAAAAAATTAAACTTGAACTTGAGCTAGCTAAGGCTACAACCTCACTATGGCCGTCCAACTCTGCAGGTGTTCCAGGTCAGTTCATGTACTGCTTTTGGTCACGTAGCTGCTGCTGCAGGTCAAATGTCAAACAACAAGATCTCCCGAATAAACCAAACTTAGAAAGTGATATGGTCTGGGCTCGGTGGCCCCTGCATCACGCGCTTCTTTTCAAACATTATTTTCAGGAAAGTGTAATCAATGTACAATATTATCTATTGTGCTTAAATATTATCTGGTCTAGTCTATGATGTCCCTAATGACAAAAAAGTAAACTTCATCTATGCAACATAGCAATTCAGGTTTGATGTTGTTTTTACTTTAAAATAAGAGCCTAAGACATCAACTTTCACACTTTGAAAATATGCTCACAGCAATCTGGAAAAGTATGTGACCTGCTTCCTCTAATTCTGCTGCTGCTAAGATTGTATAAATATGGACGTTGCTTCCTCTTCCAAAGCAACACTGAAACTGATGGTGGAGGTACAGAAACTTCATATATCTGCACTTCCAGATATGAACCAGCCACCTTCTAATGGGTCATTCTCTGACATTTAATTCGGTAAATGGAATGAAAAAATTTTAATTCTTCATGGTTAAATTAATTGTCAATTTACCACTGAGCCATTGCTCTACAAACGTTCTACAAATGTTTTGTTTGTGTGTCTGAAATAAAGTGAATCTGTAAGTTGTAAAGTATGTGCCTTGTCTGTCATGTTATAATATGGTGATCAGTTTTTCTCCCTTTACTTGTTAGTTTTCATTTGTACTGAAGTGTAAATATTACTTAGTTTGTTCATTAATATTTTTCTCTGTAATTGAGTTCAATGATTTCTCCAGGAAAATAAACAAAGCTGGATAATAGAGGAATGAACAGTGAGCTGTTAACTCCACTTTACATTAGGTTAAAAAAAAAAGAAAGAAAATCAACTATGACTCCATGGTAAATACGTGACCGTAATACTGGAATCAATGACAACAATGCATTTAAATAAAAATACCAGAATCCTAAAACTAATCATTATCTCTTTTTTTGAATCACTTTGGGAGTGTTTGCATTTGTTCCCATCTATCTTTCACTTGGACCTCTAAGTTGAGTTAAAAAATAATTTACAAAGCCCGCAGATCCTGTTAAATCATGTGCGGGTTGAGCGTCATACACGCATGTGTGTTTATGTGTGTGTTTTATTCGAGGTAGAGACAGATTTACGTCAATGTACAGGAGAGATGAAGGCCGAATCCCCAGAAGGACAGTTCTCTCGCTTGTATGTTTCTCTGGCAGCCTTGGCATAGTTCCAGTTTAATTCCTTCACAGCCTGCAGGCATGTTCTTTCACCTTCTTATTCCCTCTTTCCTTTCTCAACAATGAATCTGCTTTCACATTTTCTCCTTCTTAATCCCATAACCAGCTTTGAATATCACTCTTGCTATCATCAATTACTCAGCAGTCTCCTCCACCGTAGTCCTTTTTTTATGTATTAACATTTTATTTGCATGCCAGGCAAGTCTTTTTTTTTTTTTTTTTACTGTCAGCGGTATAACCTTCAATAATCTGTAATGAACATAACCAATTTATATGTCTGATTGCTGTCTCCTTAAGGATAAGATGTGATGAAAAGTGTTATGGAGGATAAATATGACCAGCATTACAACCTCACCTTCTATCATCTATTATCATTTTTATCTTTGGGTTTCTGACAGTTTAGCTGCTCTTTATAGTTCTATTATAGAAAACCTGACGCGCAGCTATCTTTTAAAGTGCTGTGTTAGCTTTTAACACCTTGTACTGCGGACACCAAACATATTGTGAGGCAGTAAAATACCAATAAAACCCACTATGAGGCAGCTAACAAAACCATAAAACTCAATACTGGAAAAATAACAAAAATCTAAATTTTATTAGCAAATCAGTAAATCCATAACTTGTACACAAACACATTTATAATCCTTTGGGGGCCGGGAGAGAAGGAATTACCTGTCTATCCAGTTTTTCTTCTTTCGTGTTTTGTCCTGGTGAGTGACAGGGGGAGGAAGCAGAGAGGGCAGAAAAACAAGAAGCAAAAAGCCACACAAAGACATTTGAGGGGTTCCCTTTTTTTATTTGCCAATTTTTTTAATTGTCTGAGGGGAAAAAAGTGTAAGTCCATACAGAAATTGCTGCACATTTGCAAATTCAAACCTTGTTTTGAATATTTCTATAACCACTATCAAGAACATCAGTGTTCAGTTTAAACAAAAAAAAAGCCCTTTGACCTCTTCTATTTCCTCTTTAAGGTAAAGATCCAGATTCACTAAACGTAATAAACATGAAAATCCCAGTTTGAATTATGAACACCTCTCAAAGAGTGTGTTACTCCCATTTTGCAGCTAATTCAGACTTTAACTAATCAACGCACAAACTCCACTCTGCCTCCAATGGAGTTATGTGCAGCAGATTCTTTAAAGATCTGTGCATCCCTTTTAAATGTAGAATATTATTCTGACATTAAAATGAAACAAAACTGGCCAAAGATTTCCAAAAATCATTATTTCTTAGAACCAATACAATGATCAAGTGTCATGTTTTTGTCGATGAAAGTAGAACCCAAACACAGAACAGGCAGAGGCATTAAAGAAAAAATCTAGAAAAAACATCATATAAAGGCAGTAGAACTGTTCTCCTGCTCATTTCATAAAAAATATACTTTTGTGACATTATGAAATTTGTAGATCAACACTGGGAGTCTAATATTTTAAATTAGTTGATTATTTTTAGGGGGTCATTTCACCAGTTGTATTAAAACAGTTGCCTTAGTGGTACTTTGTTCTCCTTCTGTTTCCAAACCAGAGTTTGTGCTTTTTCATCGCATAAAAAAGTCTCAGTAAACCAAATGTGTTTTGTTTTTTTTTTAGTAAGAAAATAAAAAGTGTCCCAGCCTTCATTTAGTAGGCTGACCTGCAGTGTGCAGCAACACACACTGGGAGGGTTTTATTTTGTTTAGTTTTTTTTTTTTGTTTTTTTTTTTACTGTTTTCCCTTTACAACCAGCATTTTAATAAAAGCCTATAAAGCACAGAAATACTATGAATTAAAATATCTGCATGTTTTAAAATCTTTAAAGACCATTATAGAACCCTGGTGCATACCTAACTTACCCACCTACCCAATTAAACAGTTACATCTCCTGGGTTTGCTGTGTGTAGATGGTTCCCTTAGTCTGTTGCATCCACTGGGTTCAAGTTCTCCTCTGCATCAGCGCCCCTTACCCTCTGCATCCTGCTCTCTCTACTCTGTTTGACTGTACCATAAATTTACCAACACACATATCTGCGCACACAAGACACATATATACACACACACAAATCAATACAAGTCTTCTTGGCACTACCAGAGCCCAAAATGACTATAGATTTTCTGTCTACTCTGCCACTAAATTATGCAAACCTCTGGTTTATGTCCGAGTACTTTTTTTTTTGCCATTCTCATCCTACAAATGAGATGATAAGAATTTTATAATAAGGCAGAGTTTGATTAATACAGGTACAGATATGGGGAAGGTGATAGTTATGTACAAGTGAAAATTAAATGCCTTTAAAAATGTGTTAATCTTTTTAATTTGACACCAGATTATTGCCAAATGTTTACTCTATAGATTTTGAAATCAGTACCGGGTATTAGGATCATAAATGTCCTGCTGAGGTCAGGACTTTGCTTAGGTGCTTGATACCATCAGAAGTTCTGCTCGACTAGTACAAATGAATATCTAAATACTAAAGAGTGATGAGTAAGTAAAGAATAAATGAATCTAATTCAATATGACTCATATCTATATTTTGTACATGGAGGCTGAAAATTTTAGCCTATAGACAAAAGCAATTATCCTAAACCTACAGTCCACATGTGTTTTTTTAATGTTAGAGGCAGCATGCAGAGAGACAAATGTTACGGGAAACTGCCCATGAAATTTGTTTTTAGTTGCAAGCCATTTTTAAACATTGAATTTTGACACAATGATGATTTCAAAATACTTTTTTCTTGTCAGCCAACGGGGGTACAGGCCAAATCTTTGAGAATTTCTTAGTGTCTTTGTAAAGTCTAGCATATATGTTACTTATGCGTCATAGGGATAAAATATATATACTTTCACGTTGCTGCAGTAATTTCTTTATGTTGAAATCTAACATCCATGTCAAAGGGGGGGAATGTTTCTAGCTTTAAAGCATCCTTAATAGCTTTTAACCTAGGTCTTTTCAGCAGAAGATGTTCTTTACTACGTAGTTCTCTCAACAACGCCGGTCCCTTATCCCTGGCATCTACATAAATGAGCCAACATATCAAATGCATTTCCAGTAGCATAAGCTACTTGCTACATTGTGTTGCATGATGGTACCAGTATATAAACTTGAAGATTTGTGCTAACTTTTAGCTACAGTTACATTCTGCAGATGATATGCAACTTTTTACAAGCTGTTAGGCAGTGTTGTATAAAGTACTCAAAAAATGTACTTAAGTAAAAGTACAAATACACAGACAAAAATGTACTCTAGTAAAAGT
>CAEFZX010011168.1:0-10932 GCA_903066825.1 Alfaro cultratus
TGTGCGCTGGGCATTACGCTAAGGACATGAGGAAGGGAGGGTCAGCAGAGAGCACCGGAGTTGAGCCTTTTTTCATTCAGTGTCATCAACAGAAAGAGAAAAAGGTCGGAAGAAACAATAAAGCCGATAATTGAAATGAGGTCGATACTTTTAATTTATCGTGTGATTAATTGATTTATTGTTTATCGTGACAGGCCTAAGAACAGACATACAGAAGCAGGGCCGGCCCAAAGCATAAGTAAACTAAGCAGCAGCTTAGGGCCTCAGGGGCCTCTAGGGAGCCAAGTGAAATTGATTTTTTTGTTATTACTTTTTTTTCGTAATGATATCATTCTATTACACATAATTTCACTATAAAGTTATATATATGACTGCAGGCGTGCGTGTGTGTGTGTGTGTGCGTGGGCGTGTGTGTGTGTGTGTGTGTGTGTGTGCGCGATTTCCTAAATACAGTAGTGAAACGTGCAGATAACCTCACCACAGGCCCACATATCCACAGGCTTGCCATATGGATCTTTCCTCAGGACCTCTGGAGACAAATACCCTGGTGTGCCAGCAAAACCTGAAAGAGACAAACACACATTAACCTGGGCCATCTGCTATGTGAGAAAGTCCATTAAAAACTTCTCAGTAACAAGTAGTTCACAAGACCCAGGGATTAATGTCCCCGTAAAGCCAGGTTTATAAGTGGAGGTCAACAAGCTGGAAGAAAAAAAACCCACTTAGCACCATGTAGAGCTCAGCATCAGTACCATGCAGTCTAGTTTTAAACTGACCTCAGAGTACCGTCACATCCTTAGAAAAAGAGAAGGAACACAACTTACAGTAAAGTCAGAACACAACATGAAATGGTTCCAGTTAGAAACTTGTGCTCAGGGTTTGGACTAATTATTTCTCTGGTCTACAGGGAATGGGGAGAGAGAAATCGTTCTGAAGTGAAGCCAAAAGGAATCTGAGATGAGAGTCAGGAGCTGTGGCACATCTAAGCCCTTCAGAAAGCTAAATAAACTAATACAGTGGTATAGGAATAAGCCAAGAACTGGCATAGATTGGTATCAAAAGCATCTGATGGAGGAAAACCAGATACTTTCCCATATGTGCAGTGTTGCTGTACAATTCCATGTCCATGTGCCCATGCCGATAATGATCATCCCCCCATATTCAAATCCACCTAATTCCTGGTGGTGCTAATGTTGGATTCATTTTTTATTTTATTTTTTGAAACTTCCTGTGATCAATCTGAGCTTATATTTATACCTACTCATATTTCGCAAGTTCTCTTTTTTCAATAACTGATTTTCTGTTAGGTCAAGTTTCCTAATTTTTACCTGGTTTCAATAATCTACCAACGTCCTTTAAATAGTCAGTATTATGCATTTCCCAGGCACATAATGTCATTTTATAGCACTGCATCAAGTAACTCTTACCTTCAGTTGTTATAAAACTGCTATATAGATCAAATATGACTTCAAAATTTAACACCTTGAAATTGGACTTCTGTCTCTTTAAAAACTCCTGCTCTTTTTGAAACCCTGCCTTCAGTAAATCATCACAATTGCTCCTCTATTAACCCTTTTTTTGCCAGTGGTGCATTGAAATGTAGCTTGTATATGGAGCTCAGCAGATGTTTGCCAGCAGCATTTGGCATACACCTGGTGGAAGTGAAGGAGTTGCAGGGTAGGGCTGCTCTGCGAGGCGGAAGCTCTGAAGCTGCAGCTCGGAGGAGGAGCTGCTCCTTGAAGGTGGAGCTAGGTCCAATTAGTGGTTTGCACAGTTGAATGGTTGCCATGGAGATTAAAGGATTTCTCAAACATGCATGAAAGAATTAAGGCAACACTCCAGATATGTTTATGATGAAGGGATAACATTTTAGCATGATGTAAAGCTCAAAAAAGTTGATTTAATATAATACTGCCCCTTTCAAAGCTTGTACATTTCTGAACATGACTATTTGAGTAAATGCAAAAATCCTCAACCAATGTCTTTGTCGGCTGACTGTGCTGCTACTCAGGCTTTCAATGAGAAACCTAGCTGACTAGGGTTTGTGCGGAGCATTGTGGTACTGTGGGGATTGGGTGGGGTTTTGGTGCCCTACATCTCACCTTATGCTTTTTTGACCTGGAGGCTGCTGATCCCTTGCAGAGGTAGGTACGCCCCACACAGACCTACCTCAGTGTGGGGCGTATTGGCTTCCCTGGGCTGGTGTCTTGGTGTCCATATGCATGTACTCTCTAGAGTAGCAGCCTCTCTACTGTTCTCACAACATTGCACCTCCAGGTGACAAATTCACATATCGGCACAACACAAGCACACTTACGATTATCCACCCACACAGGTGCTTCCACGTGGCTTGACTTTTTGATGTCGATGAGAGTGGGATTTCTTTTTTGTAGAGCAAATTGGCCCTGGCACATGTAGGCAACGAGCTTCTCTAAATGGCCCCGTTGGACAATGTGAAAATAAGGCTGCTGAGAGCAGATCAGGAATGATTTTTGGTTTCAGATGTAATGAATTACTAATGCCTCGTTTCACGTGAAAAGTTGAAAACGTGCCGTACTACTCAGTGGAAATGAGTGATACGGCACTGGGAGGTATACGCCATTTTATTGACTGGCTTATTCAGAAGAGCTTTTCCACTACCAGTTGGACCCTCAATGGGAGAGGGATGATGGGGTTAAACCCAAACACCTAACACGACATCCTTCTAGTGTAACAACAAATATGTTGCACTGGTATGTATTGTGTTTGCCACAAGTAATTACGTTTTTCTGTCTCCCAATCAATGGACAGTGTTGTGTGACACCAGTAGCTCCACCCTAACCATATGGTACCATTGTCCTGTGAACTTATAACTGAATTGGAGCAGTATGGGTTGCTTTTACAATGGAAACGAACAAATCATCAGCTTCCTAAAATAATGGCCTAAGTCTTACTTAAGAAAGACTTAGGCTTAGACTTAGTCTTACTTAAGAAAAGTGTTTTTTTTTTAATGTTGCCTAAATCATCTTTTGGCAAGAAAGAGGTGGTCATGTTTTGCCTAAAGCGATTTCGGCAAAAAAAATGACTTGGGCCGTTACATTAGGAACGTGACAAAATAGCAAACTTCTGACAGCTGTAGCTTGTTAGGAGCCACGCATAACAATAGAGTTGAAGAAGCATCTAAATACACTGAGATAGTCAGAGGTAATTTTTCAGGCTGTCCTCTCAATGTATGGAAGAAGAAAGCTTGGATGTGATTATATTATTCTGTTTAAGATATAAAAGGTTCCATCTGTACATGTTCTGCAAGAGACCCTTGTTTGTATGTGCAAGAATTCTTGACCAGAAGTCATACACATAACTCCAGCAAAATTAATAATAAGAATAAGATAGATCTTTCTAACAAACGGTTTTCACTAAGAGATGTACGGTTTTCTCTACTTTTGGTGCTTATTGTCCCTCAGGAACTAAGTTTGGAAATGTGGTTAGCAACTATTTACTTCAAAGTGGATATCATCTAAACTTCCTTATGGTTTTCTTGGACTGGGAGGTCTGATTAATTTAATTGCATAGATATGTGGAAGAAGCAGGAAAAAATAAGTACTACCAATCTCATTCAAATTTAAAAAAAAGTTTGTACTTACCAAACCATGCCTGCTGGTCTCCCTGCACTTCTATAGCCAGGCCAAAATCAGCCAGCTTAACCGCTGCTCCCTTCAGCTTGCTGGCTAGCAGCAGGTTCTCTGGCTTGGATTGGAGAAACAAAATATACCTTTAGTATTTCACAGCAGCACATTCATGTAACAATAAGTTCAAAAGTTGAAACCAAAGGTAAAGGCAGAAAAGTTGTGAAATGACCACTGGGCTTAGTAAGTTTTCTGGAGGAAACCCTGCTATCGTCTCATGATGATATGAAAGACTAAAGTTAGAGCTCAGCTGAGCTAGAATCCAAACTGATAAATAACCAACTCATGCCTCAGAGTCATAAGCTGACTTCAGTCAGGGGACATGAGGCCTGATCTCCAAACAGCTGGGTGGGGAAATGCTGATGGATTCTGCTTAAACAGACAGAAGAAGATACTTGGAAGAATGTGACTAATGCTGAGATGGAAAAGGCTTCAGAGAAGGTGAATCACACACACTGTTACATTTACAAAAAAAATGTTGCAATTTCTGGAATTAGCTAAACTCTTAACAGACAGTAAAGTAACAACAAAGGAAGAAAGTGATCATCTACTCCCATGCATTTATTCAATAAATGTTCAGAAATGAAGGTTTGACATTAAGTTCTTCACATAAATGAGTTATATGGAGGACAAGTAGATATGGATGGTGAATCTGAGAGGAAGTTGATAAAATGACTTATTTTTTTATCTCCTGCAGCAATCACTGTTAAACCAACAAGATGCTGGTCCCAAAACTGAGAAAACATTTCAATGATATGCAGGAGGTGGTGCTCATTTCCAGCTCATATCTCTCTTCTTGCTAGCTGCTGAAATTAAGCTGGGTTCAATATGAAAAACCATACCATGCAGAGGTGAGACTGCCAAGCACAGTCGCCACCGGGAAAGACACTTCACCCACCTGGCTTGTGGAGACAAGCCAAACTCTACCTGGAAACAAGCCAGGTGGGTGAAGCGGCTTGTCGAACAGGTGGAGCGGGGATCGAACCAGAAACCTGTCGATTGCCGGGCGAACTCCTACCACTGTCGCCCCTATGAAATATGGTAAATGGGCTTTGTACTTGTACAACACTTTATTCAAGTCCAGAGGATCCCAAAGCAATTCACACTACAGTCACATTAGGGGGCATTACCCATTCACTCACACGCTGATGGTGCCTAGATGGTGGCCACAGCTGCCCCACAATCCACATCAAAATAAGGCAACCAATTTGGCTTTAGTACATTTTGGTATGCAGAGGAGCTCATGGATGTCACTATATTATTCACATCCATGAATAATATAATATCACCCTTTGAGGCTTTAAAACAAACCATCATCAGCCCTACACCACAGTAATTCCCAGCTATGAAGTGTGTGTGTGCATGAACGCATGTGTGTTTTCTCCCTTATTTGTTGATGGGCTGATTTGTTTCCCTGTAGTTGTTTGTCTTAGAGTTTTGCCAACGAGCCATTGCAGCTGTCTGGCAACAGCCAATCAGGTCACTAAGAGGCAGCAGTCATCCAATGCAAAATGCAGGCTTATTATTGCTGAAAGTAAACAAAACCTTGCACACACACCTGCTGCATTTGGTTGCCAAATGAGATCGTTCAGAACAAACCACATTCAGAAACATTCACTTTAGAAATTTAGAAGAGAAAAAAGTTGAATGTAATATGATTTTAATTCAAATTGTTCACAAGAGATGTATTTTAAATATACGTCAGCTTAATTTTAAAACCAAATAGTTTGGTGATTAAGTTAGAAAAATATGGTTTGGATGTAAAAGGGAAGAATCAGCCAAAAGTAGAACAAAAGGCCGAGTGAGGTCACAGAACAGGGATGTAAACAATGTCCACTTACCTTGAGGTCACGGTGAACCACACCCATCTGGTGGCAGTGGAGCACAGCCTCTAGGATCTGCTGAATGCAATGACTGCATGCAAACACCAGGGGGCCTCGGGTTAGTGACAAGCTCTTACATACTATACATGCCTGTGCTTGCTTTGACACTTGGGCAGCTGCTGGCCGTGTTAGTGGTGAGCCCGTGCAGGAAGGTTAAGTCTAACTGACCACAATCAAAAGCCGTTCATGAAAGTGATCTACATACTAAACTGGATTCTGGAGACGTTTCTCTGTGGCTGTAATAGCTGAACTAACACAGCTGATTTTCTGCTCAGGTGTCAAAACAAAAGTGGATTTCAACCCTGACCAACCAGAGGAAGGAACATGGAAGAGAGGGGGGAGACAGTGGTACACCTATTCCTGCTTCCCTTCTGTTCCCCCATAAACCTTTCTCTCCTTACAAAGATGTTAGTTTGAGCCACAATGCAGACCATCTGGATTTTATTAACACTGAAAATTATTTCCTCTGGTGCTAATGAAGACACTTAAAAGTATTACTTTAACCAGTGGTGGGCACTGTTAACTAAAAAGCTAGTTGTGCTAAACCTACAGAACTAATTATCAACATTAGTTTCACTAATGCTTAAGTCCTATGCTGAAATGGTGTTTAGTGGAACCTAATGCTAGCTAGCCAGTTTCTGGTTCTGCTGGGGTTTCGTCATGTTGGTGGGGAGTTTTCCTTTATACTGTTGCTACGTGCTGGTCAAGGAGAGGTGAATCCTGCAAGTCAATGACCTAACCCTACCCTGCAACCTGAAGGGTTTCCCAAGAAGGAAAAGTTTTTAAACTAATTTTAATGCTAAACAGAGCTTGACTGATAATTAGGATCAATTTTTTTAAATATATATGATTTGACTTTTTTTGTTTCCAATGTTTTTGTTTTTTTGTTTTAGATGGCTTGTGTTGTGGATTGGTGCTATTTATATAAAGTGAGCAGGTTTTCTGCTCAATATCACCATTCTCTCCTAATTGCATTTAACATCAACAGTAGCATGCTGTGAAACCACAATAACCATCCCCCCATTCACTTGAGATGCACCGATCCGGTATTAATATCTGTATCAGTCCAGACATTGAAAACAAATTCGAAATCAAAATTGATGGCATAAATGTGATGCATTCATGTGAGTAAAGGTCTTTAAAATGTATGGAAATATTTTTTCAGTGTGCTTCAGTCCAACTTAAAACGTGGGGAAAAAAAGCTTTTTATTACATAAACATTAAATTTTTAATTTCTACAGCTATGTCACAGTAGCCCCTCATTACTGTTTGATACTATTATGATGTTAAAACAGCAAGCTGTCCCTCCTCCTCTGCCTCATCACCTGTTTGGTCCCTGCCTGGGTCAGAGTGTGGTTTTAATATTGGGCTACATGCAATATGTGCTCTGTATAAAATTGAACCAAGCAATGATGATGTCTAGAAGGCTGAAAGCACTACTCCATCCTTCTCTGCCAACCTGTCTCCATCTTCCTGCCACAGGTGGGCACACACACACATCTGGCAGGACAGATGAGCAAGCAAAGGGCAGGTTCAGGGTGTGCCAGAGGCGACCCTCAGAGGAACAGTAATTGGTCGACTGATCAGGCACTTTAGAAGCAAGGCAAAGTCCCATAGGTGAGCAGAGTGGTCACTCACTGACCTTCAGGTCCCTGTGTACCATTATGTGGCAATCATTTATACTTTCTAGAATCTGCTGTATGCAGTGACTGCAGAGGAGACAAAGACACCAGCCCAGAAGCAAAAAGGAGAGGAAAAGGGAGAGTTTAGGTGACATCAGGCTGACAGAATACAGAAGCACAGAAATCAGCACAGACAGTGAACAGTTCAGCTGTGGCCCCAACGTGCTTATAGGGGCATAAATAACAAATATGTGTGACGTTTATGTTAAATATACTTCACTTACAAGTGCAAATATATTTTGTATAAATAAATAAATAAATAAATAATCAAAACTGGCCTTTACATTGTTTTTCAAAGCAGATAAATCATTTTAAACACTTTTCTCTCAGGCATGTCTATTGAGGACAAGATGCCATCTTGAACTGTACAGAACAAAAAGCTATAATTTTAAATGAAAAAAAAAAGAAAACAACTTTGTAATATGAATATTATAAATGGCTGTGTGGCCATTTATTTGCTTTGTACTAAAAGATTTGGGTGGGAATTCATCATTTGCACAGGAGATGAGGTGAGTGAGCTCTGTGAATGTTAATTGGAGAAGACTGGTTTTTTTAAAGACACTTTAAGAAACACTTTTTTCCCAGGGTTACTAAATTATCATATAGGTGGCTTTAAGGTAAGCAACAACCAAGTTAAGAAATGAGAACACAAGGAGTTAGCAGCAAGATCAGTGGGAAGATTGTTTGTGAGTATAAAGATTTTATGAAAAGAAAATGTAATCTCTCTCTTTCTCTCTTCATGTAAAAATGATTACACCAAGACAGCTCAGAAAAAAACTGCAAAATAATTGCAAGAAAATAAGGCCAAAAAATTGGAATATTTAGGTGAATTTGTAGATGTAGCAGTTTTCTGGAGCCAGGCCACTTCCTGCCTGCTTTACAGGTAAAGGATGAACTACAACACTTACAACACATGCATGTTGTCATGACACAAAACAAACTGGCAGCTGTCATTTTTAAAACCTTTTAAATCAACTGAATCCACACCAAAACAGAATCTTATCAGATCACAGTTACTAAGGTCAGTAAAGGGTCATCATCTATTGATGGTGATAAACTCCAATGCTTCTCAATGAGAAAGCATCGGAAATGACTGAAGTGTGAACCATGAAATTAAACTCTACTAAGCTGAATCTCTGTTAGATCATCAGACCATAAAGATTCTGTTTTTAGGGGATAAAATTCCATAAATCACACCGAGATGGAGAATAAAAGAGGACTGACCGTAACAAAAGAAGAGATTACTTTTGGCATTAAAAGCATAAGAAACACTTAGGCGCAAACATTTGTGATGTGTACAGTTTTTAATAATTCATACTGATACATCTGATTGTTTCATCTCTAAAGTTTGTGCTTCAATATACCTTCAAGGTCCAAAGTATAACATGTCTCACCAACAAGTTATCCAAATATCAGATGATCAGACTCAACACTGACCTGGCATCAGCTTCGCTGTAGTACTCCCTGGCAACAATGTCCTCAAACAGCTCTCCACCAGTGACTCTGGTGACAAGAAAACAAGTGACATAGTTTGATAAAGAGTAAAATCAGATGGTTCTTCCCATGTATGCAGAAGAAAAACACCCACATTTTATCAAATTTTACATCCAAACTGATTCTCTGCTGAAATTAGGAGTGTACAAATACATCGGGCCAGATTTCCTTCATTTTGAAAGATTGACACATAGCCTACCAATCTCATCTCTCTCAAAGGCGGGCCCAGCGGGCACTGGGGTGTGTCTGGGGGAGGAGGGGCATTGCCCACCCCCAGAGTCAGCTGTGCACTGGAAGTTTTTTTTTGTTTTTTTTTACCTCAGTGTCCAACTATCCAACTGTCTGTCACACCTGTCTCGATTTGATACAATAGGGGTTCCCACACCACCTTTATATGTATACATTCAGCCGTTACAGTTTAATCCATTGTTAACATGTCATAACATGTTTTTTTCAACCCGCCTTTAAATGTAACTTGAGCGCCAAGATGCTCGTGCTGGTTTTACACCTGTGCAGCAGCGACAAAACATGCTGGTGTGTTTTAAAACCAACAAAATCAAATACATTTGTACAGTTTTTTTACCCGTAAGCTAACAAAGTGAGTTGAGTAATGCTGTTGGATGCAGGTAATGTTAGTTAAATGATGACTAGCTGATGCCAATACAGTAACACATTAAGCTTGTTAACAAGAATAGGCTACTAGCATAGTTGCTATCTATGTTCAAAAGTGAGTAGGGCTGGTTACATTCACATGAGTAACTTTTTGGGAAAAACTTTTTATGAGTAGTTTTACTGCACTGCACTTTTTTCTTTTAATTGAGTAATATTATTATTGCTGCTCTTACTTGAGTAGATTGATTTTGCCTTTAAAGAAATTGACTTTAGAGATTAGAAATATTAGATTCTTAGGTTTGTGCAACAAGTAAGCTAATGTTTATGTAAATTTGAGCATAATTACTCAACATTTTATACATGTTAATGTTTACATCCTTGCTTATTTTGTATTAATAAACATGATTATTTTATTTGAAAGGTGTTGTTTATGTATTTATATTAAAGTAAAAGCTGTGCCCCCTCCTCCCCCCCACACACACACACATAAACCAATGCCCCCCTCAGCTAAACTCCTCTGGAGCCGGGCTGCTAAAAGGTCTGAAAATGAACCACTCTCCTTCTCCTAAAAAAGAGGGCTGAAAAACAGGTGTTGGTCTAAATCAGCATCAGCAGAAAAAACTGTGATTGGTGAGGAATCTGCAGTTGGTAGCTATTCCTGGAAATACAGGTAGGAATGTGTACAGTTTAGGTCAGCATTTTTAGCCCCCCAGGATTAAGCCACACAAACTTACTACCATTAAAATAACCTGAATAAAAAGTGTTCATACTTGTATTGCTTTCAAAAGAAGAGACAAAATCTCCACAAATTTTGAACTGTATTTTTTGGTTTTATTTTTATATGTTGAATTGTAACCAGACAACTGAATATCCACCTTGGACAACTCACTAAAATCCTGTAGGAAGAACAAGGATGGATTAATGTAAACGCCCTCAACTGTCATGAGGATATGGGTGCAACATGTTTTTGTCACCCCCAAAACATGTCAGAGTTTTGTGTGTGACAGCTAAGGGTTAACTGCCTGATTGGGACAGTTAACCCTTGACTTGAAAAAAAGAAGCAGCACTTACAGATCAAAGACCAGATAGTGGAATCCTTCTTCTGATATGCTGTCGTGGAGTCGGACTGTGAAGATAGACAAAGACAGACATGTCAGAGCAAGAAGCCAACTAAACACAGACTTCATGCTACACTTAACTACCCTGAAGTGACACTAGCTACGCTTTAGGCACTTTTCCACAAACCCGGCTCTCGCAGCCAGATTCACTTTCCATCGGCAGGTCCAGCCTGGCTGTTCTCAGATTTCTGTACCAACTTCAGGGGTAGTACTAGCAGGACGCTGGTCTTAAGCTGGAAGCACATATTAGAGCTGTCGTAAAATCCAGTTTTTTCCACTTTTTTAAAGCTCTTAATGGCCTTGCCCCCCCCTATCTGTCTGAGCTGCTACACTCTTACACACCCTCCCATTCCCTCAGGTCGGCGGATCAGTTGCTCCTGAAGGTGCCAAAGACAAAGTTCAGCTCAGAGGGGATCGTGCTTTTTCTGTGGCAGCTCCCAAACTTTGGAATGATCTTCCTTTGGATATAAGACAGGCC